>PVLA01004421.1:0-110749 GCA_004027455.1 Hydrochoerus hydrochaeris
ATGTGTCAGACAAAGGCTTAATTTCCAAAGTATTTGAAGAATTCAAATAACTCAAGGGGGAAAAAATCAAAAACAGTAAAACCTTGGCTTGAGAGCATGATTTGTTCTGGAAACATGCTTGTACTCCAAAACATTTGTATATCTAAATTAATTTTCCCTGGTAAGTGGCTGCAGCTTGGTAAGCCGTGGCTGCCCCAGGGCGAGAACCATGTTGTGACACACCATGTTGGACCTTGGGGTGCTGGGAAAACAGGCAGTCAGTTCACCCCTCCGGTGAGCGGCTGTGAGCCTAAGAATCAAACATCCACCCCCCCACACACTAGCAAGTGAGAGCCAGAGATCTGAGCATGTCTTGCAAGTTTGACTATATGCGATATAGCAAATAAGGGGGATTTTCTTCTGCCATGTCTTTGAGGGCAAATATTTTTATCTTTGTTTTGCTCTGTTTTGATCAATGGTATTGCTCTATTCAATATTCTGTTCTTGTAATTTCAGTATTCCCTTCGATATTGCTATTCCTGATTGAAGGAACAACTATTGTGAAGAAAACCAGATGTACTATTGTGCCTATTGCTGTTGTCCCGGTGGCCTGCTGTGAGGTTCTGTGCCCATTTCACTGCAGTGCCTCAGTTGGCTATGCCCTGTCTTGTTCTGCTGTATTTTACTACCTTCAAAATAAAATAATAAATAAGTAAAATAAAAATAATAATAAATAAGAAAAAAAAATTTAAGTAAATAACAACAAAACAGATCAGCAAGGTAATGAGCAACCTGAAACATGATATAACTAAACAGATAATGGACTTAAAAAGCAAAAGGAGGAAAAGCAGGTGCTCTAAAGGATACAACTGCATGTATATTTAAGGGTGTAGGAATGATAATTATGTTGCTAAGTTTTTGTTGGATCAAAGAACAGGGCTGTTTGAAGCCTCAATGTTTGAAAGTCCACTTTGTATGCTTTGATTTTGTAACTTGAACAACTACATCCAGGAAGACAATATGTAATGTATCAACTAGTGATTTCTTACTGTTCATTTTTTTTGAAATTCTGTATTTTTCTACCCTTTTTTTCTGTTTTGCTTTATTTTTCTTCTCTCTTTAAATAAAATTAAAAAAATTAATTTTCCTTAAGAAACAATGGAAACTCAGATGATTCATTCCAAAACCCAAAAATATTCATAGAAAAATGACTAAAATATTTTAAAATTGTTAGGCAGCTCAGCTAGTTGGAAATATTATAGGTAGTTAGACAGGGCTAGGCCCTCAAGGAAGTTAGCACATGGGACCAAACATATTGTGACCTTGGAGAAGACACACACCTCTTGCTGTGGACCAGATCTTAAGACAAGGCAAAACAAAAGCAACCACCTCCTAAGAATAAACATTAGATATCAGCTATGGATCACCATAAGAAACCAGGAATCACCATTCCAACCCCCTATAGGAAGAGTCACTGATCTGTAAAAATGTTCACTTGCTATGTGACTCACTTCCCCATTTGTCCCTGATTTGATCAATTTTATTTGAGCAATTAAACTTATTGGTTGGCCATGATTCTGTCCAGCCTCATTCCCGTCTGCCTTGTAAGTTCCCACTTTTTCCCCACTGAAGACCCACCACATCTCATGATTTTACTCTGTAAAATCCCCTTACACAGACAGTCCTGAAAACCCACTCGGGACCCCTTCGGTCTCTCTCAGATGGAGCTTTCTTTCTCTCAATATTTTTACTCTTAATCTCCATTGTTCCTAAAATTCATTCTTTAATTTTAGAGAACATGAACTCATACCCGACATACAGTAGGTTGGCAATTTCATTCCCCTGTATCAAAATGATACAAAATACTAAGAAATACATAAAATATAAAGTAAAATAAACAAATTAACCTTCACCTACCCTTGACAATCTTCATGACTGGTAGAAGGGAGACAATAGGGAGGAGGGTTATTAAGTAGGACAATTTTCATTATCACTAATGGAATCACTACTATCTATACAATAGAATCTTTTTCTTTTCATGCAGTTTTAAGAAAGAAACTATCCAATGGCACTTGTTTTTTTCTCCTCTTGAGAATTCTCATAAATGTGACATTACATTGTTAAACAGATTCATCACTCCCACTGCCACCACCTTATTCAGGTAGTGCTTTCTACAAAATTTTACACTATTTCCCACATTTTACACATCTCCCTAGTCTCAGTTAAAGTGTGGGCGGGGGGGGGGTTCCTCTGTCTTCCTTTCCTCTTCCTCTGCAGATGTTATCCTTTCTATAACCTTGCTCTTGGAGGATGATCATCCATAATTTCACAGTGAGCAGGGGGCAAACTTTGGCTCAGTCATGATCATGTGATGTTTGGCTTTATTTACTATTCATATTGCAGGACATTAATAATTTATCAAGTTAGAATGTATTAGAAATATTTATTAGTCCTTGGAACACTTGCAGAACAAGTTGCTTGCAAGCCAAAGTTTTATTGTAACCTAATTTTAAAATATAAGCTGAATCGACATGTCTTAAACAAAGACATACACATTATCAAGAAGTACTAGAAAAGATGCTTGCTATCAATAATTATCAAAAGAATAAAAGTCAAAATTATCATAAGACATCATCTCATATGAAAGATAACATAATTTGATGTCAAGTTATGGAGAATTCAGAAATGTTGGCTTTGTGAAAAATGAAACCATTAAGAGTTTTAGACCTTGAGACCATACTATTCAGTGAAATAAATTGGAGCCATGTATAAATATTACATTGTTTCTCTGGTGTGAGAAGCCAAAAATATATGGGGATAGGAAGGAAAAAATAAAATAAATTAAATGAGGAAAATGATAAAATGGAAATACAAAATGAGGAAGAGAGGAGAGATATTGAAGGGAGAGAAGGTGAAAAGAAAAGAAAAGGAAAGAAAAGGAAAGGAAAGAAAAGAAAAGAAAAGAAAAGAAGAGCTAAGGTACATCATGTACATCATGTACAGGTACAAGTTTCCTGTGATGGATGTGATCAATATGCATATCTAAATTGTACCAATTAACATCATAAAAAAAGAGATTTTGAGCCTGTGAAGATGAGATCTAAGCTATATTTTGGGAATTACTAAGGGATAAAATGTAATGACTAAGAGGCAATAATCTGCTGAGTATTTGTCCTCCTTACTCACTCAGTGTAAATAATAGTTCTGGTAATTTTAAGTAGGCTTTTACAGAACTCAGTGCTCCTAGCTCATACATTTCTGATGTCCTCACTATTTTATTCTACTTATCATGAGCATTCCCTCATAGGTGCTTGAGTCATAACTTGCAGATTTCTAAGGTCGTATAGTAGAACTGGAAAGGTCATTAATCTGTAAAAATAAGTGCTTTTCTCATATTAGTTGGGAAGAAATGCATTGCTCTCTCAATCAGAAGCAAATGGTGACAGGGACATTTGAAATGGTGCTCATCTTCATGTTACAAAATTTGGCAACATATTGTGTCTTATTTTTCCACGGACCATGTCTTCTGGAAGGTTTTTCGGGTCCATATTCCAAATAATTCAACTCTTTATAAGTAATGATGCTTCAGAGAAGCTGTCTCTACTCTAACGGTTCCTCAGAGAATGAGTAATCATTAACTTATTAGAGATCTATTGATGTGGAAGAGAAGTACTTCCACAATTCTGTAGAGGGCATCCCAAGTCCAAAAAGAATAGAGGATGAAAGAAATGCATTTTTATTTTATATGGAGCAATAAAAGTCATTTTCTAACTAGAGACAGGTTGATGCTTGCAAATCATTTTTAGAGATTTGATACACGTGGAAAACTATGATAGCTTCTTGTTGGCTGAAGAAATCACATTAGGATATCAGAAGTCAGTGTCGTAGGTAACATTATGTAATTACATTGAATGATATTCAAGCAGGAATAATAGATATTCAATAGAAATTCAGAAATAATGGTTTTAAAGTGATTACTACCAACTTACTGTGAAGTATTCCTGTTTCCTTTGTATGGCTTATAATAGAAATATATTGAATTAAGAAATAATCAAATGAAACTTTTTTACTGAGTTTATTGCATTATAATTGGGGTTTGGAGGTAGAAACTAACGCAGTAATTAAGTGCTAGCTTTATGTAAGATTTTTGCCAGAAACTACCATAGATTATCTCTGCTCCAAAGCTTACAAAATGAATTTAACTTTACATAATTCTATCAGGGTTGCATACTAAGGGAAAGACTTAGATGTAGGTACTTTTTGCTTGTTTGTTTTTTGTTTGTTTTGTTTTCTGATGTAGAAAGTTGTTTGCTGTATTTAAAATTTAAAGTATATAGCAAGAAAAATGAAGTATGTTGTCTTCTTAACTGATGACTGTTGTGAAAAAAAATCACCCTCATGTTCATTGCTTTCATTCTTAAAAATCATTTAAAATTATTTCCAATGGGTAACAATCTGTCTCTTGACTTTGCAGATTGCTGACTCAATGAATGAGCCTGAAGCAAATTTGAGCTTTGCTTCTGTGAAAGAATTTATTCTCCAAGGCTTCTCTTATGACTGGAAAATTCAGGTCCTCCTCTTCTCATTCTTCTCTACCATGTACAGTTTCACCAAGACAGGGAAATGGAGCTACCATTTGTGTCCTCTTGAATAATCAGTGGCTCCACATTCCCATGTACATGTTCCTGGGGAATTTCTCCTTTCTAGAGACCTGCTATGTCTCCTCTACAGTCCCCAAAATGTTGGTTAATTTTCTGTCAGACAAAAAAACCATCTCCTTTCCTGGGTCTTTCCTCTAGTTCTATTGCTTTTTCTCTTTGGGTACATCTGAATGCTTCCTTCTAAACATCATGGCTTTGGATCTGTACCTGGCTATCTGTCATTCCTTGCACTATCATGACAGGAAATTCATATATCAAACTGGTCATTATCTGTTGGGTTTGTGGATTTCTCTGGTTCTCAGTCCTTATTATTCTCATGGCTCAGATGCCCTTATGTGATCCTTATGTTATTGACCATGTTGTGTGTGATCCAGGGCCACTCTTCACATTACCTTGTTTCTCTGCCCCAAGGACTCAATTGCTGTGCTACACTCTTAAGCTCCTTAGTTATCTTTGGCAACTTCTCTTTTATTCTTAGTTCCTATACTCTTGTTCTAATAGCTGTATTGTATCTGCCTGCAGCCACTGGGAGACATAAAACCTTCTCCACCTGTGGCTCCCATCTGGCTGTGGTGTCACTGTTTTATGGTTCTATGATGGTCATGTATGTGAGGCCAGGACTTAGACACTCTGCTGGGATGCAGAAAGTTGCAACTTTCTTCTGTGCTATGGTAACCCCCCTCTTTAATCCTCTCATCTACAACCTCTGGAATAAGGAAATAAAGGCAGCTCTGAGGAAAGTTATAGGGAGTGCCAACATCACCTAAGGCATATTCAATGATTCCTATGTTTAGATCAGTAGAATCTAGGAAAATACAATACAAAAAATAATACTGTAACAGTGTCATTGTGTTTTAGTTGGTTGACTATGAATAAATATATACACATACTCATATATATATATATATATATATATATTTCAATTAAATTCTGTTATGTTGATAATACATTCTTTCCTTTTACATACACCTAAATGTCTATGGCACAATAAAGTAGTCTAGCCTAATTACTTCTAGATATATGCTGTTTTCCTTATCTTGTACCTTTCCTTAATCTTCAGAAGGGTAACTTCTAATTTCATTCACAGCAATGTCAACAGATTCAGAAATATACAGATCTAGGTATCTAATATTTTTATCTAAATGAGGAGTCTCCAAAAATTTAATGGGCTAATTAATTAAATTTTGAAAATAGAATATCTTTTTGTAGAAATTAGAGAAGCAAATGATATACTTGGTGTTACATTGAAATAAATGGAATTGGGATCCAAGATGGCCAACTGAGTGGTAGCACGATAGAGAGCCTCTCTGAAAAAAAAACCAGCTCAGATGCTAGAACCTAACAACATGGAGAAAGCCAGACAAAAGGAGAGGAATTCTCATGACCCAGGAAGAAACAGAGGAAAAAGAAAAAAAAAAAAGAAAGAAGAAGAAGCATGGATGGAGGGCTGGAGCTGGGCAAGTTCTGGTTGCTGTACCAGGCATGTCTTAGAGTCAGGTAACTCACAATCAAGCTGAGGTCACGGCCCTATCAAGAGCAGGGGTTGGTGAACTTGAGGCCCTCGGCTGGAGGAGGTGCTGCAGTAGGGAGTTGAAATGGCGATTCAAGCTGTGCGAACTTTGGTGAGTGATGGGAACTGGATTCCCCAGAGTGACATGACCAGCTAGATGACATTTTGGAGTTGGGCAGGGCTGGCTTGAATCAAAACCCAAGGCGGCATCTGTCAACAGCTCCTGGCCCAAAGCAGATTGGTGGGATCCATTTGGGCTGGGCCAGGACCCTGGTTGGAAACCAATAGCTGGGGACAAGGCTGTCCTGAGCCAGTGGCATCTCCAGGGAACACACAAATGTGCTGAAGCACCCACTGGTTGACTGACATGGGGGAGGGGCCAGCTAACAGTGGGCACCTCGCAGATCAGCAGCGGACTGGGGGAGGGGCAGGACTTCCCTAGCTAGTGCACTGCAGAAAAACTGTGGGCAGTGCAAGGGGCCCAGATACCTCCACCACCCACCCATCTGAAGGGGGCTGGAAACATGACAAAATAGAGAAACAGCAAAAAGCCTCCAACCACCGAACTAGGGCAAGTGAGTCCAGTAGAGGTAAATGCAGAGGAGGTTGCAGGCAGCAAAAATGTAATATCAGACACAGCCTCATCGGAAATAAAAAAATACTTCTGTGACCTCATCAATGAATTTAAATCTGAAATTCTAACTCAGGTGAAGCAAGATATAAGAAGATTAAAAAAAGAAACACTGCATAATCCTCAAGTAGATACAAATGAAAGAATGGAGGAACCCAGAGAAAGGAGAGAAGCCATTGATGAAGAATATAAACAAAATCTAGAATACATGAAATAGATCCAAAGAGAACATCAGGAAATTAAAACTCCACTGAAAGCTGGTGAAACTTCTTAGAAGAAACTAAAGACAGACTTTCAAAACTTGAAGATAGCTTTGCAATGTATGATCATGAACGGAAGGATCTCTTAAAAATAACAAGGAACCAGGAAGCAATGATACAAAGGCTAGAAGATCACAAGAGGATTTATAACCTAAGAATAAAAAATGTGAATGAAGAAGCAGGGAAAAATACAAATTCACAGAAATAATTAAGGAAAACTTCCCAATCATAGGTAACAGAAGTGAAGTTCAGATATATGAGGCATACAGAACTCTAGCCAGCTACAACCAAAACAGATCTACACCCAGACATATAATAATCAGAATCCCAGAAATCCATTATAAGAACAGAATAGTAAAAGTGGTCAGAGAAAAGAAACAGATTACCTATACAGGAAAACTCATCAAAATCACAGCAGACTTCTCAATGCAAACCATCTAATCAAAAAGAGCTTGGAGTGAAATATTCCAAGCCCTGAAAAAAAAACCTCCCACCTAGATTGATGTACCCTGCAAAACTGTCTCTCAAAATTAATGGAGAGACAAGATATTTCCATGACAAAGAGGAACTGGGGGAGTTTGTGAACACCAATCCAACCCTGCAAAGAATACTGAAGGACACTCTAGAGAGAGAGAAGAAAATCACCAGGGTTCCAGGAACAATGGCAGAAAGGCCTCAAAGAAAGGGGTAGACAGTGGAATGAAGGAGAAAAGTAAACAACAACAAGGACAGAACAACAGCATAGCAGAAATAAGACAGAAGGTTGGTTATATCACTGTTTTATCTTGACTGATTTTATTTGAATCTGGTATGCTTGAGGGTGTCAAGTCTGGGGGTAGTAGGGGCAACTACTCTGAAGATGACAGGATTCAATAGGATACCCATTCTGGTTTGATTATTAACTGCCTTTAAGTCCTATAATGTCTCCAATGTTCAGTTTTTATTAATAGTGCTATGTACCACTAAGTTTAATTATACTATGCCTGACAATATAGACAATTTTATTGACAATAACAAGAGACATCATAGTAACTACTGTAGATAACCTAGTATTGTGGTTTTATATGTCCTTTTCATTTCATGTTTCCCTAGGAATTTGTATTGTTGACTTGTTTTGATTTGTTTCTCCCTCTAATACAGAAAGGCTAGGTATACGTGTAGGGACTTATACATGTGTAGAACTTCTAAGTAGTTTATGAGAATGGATTAATAGTTATTGTAAAAAAAAAAGAGAGGAAAGGAAAGTTTTCTAAAGGATATAACTGCATGTATGTTTAACTGTGTAGGATTGATAACCATATTGCTAAGTTTTTGTTGGATAGTTGAACAGAACTGGTTGCAGTCTCGCTGTTTAAATGTCCCCTTTTAGGCTTTACTTTTGTAACTTGAACAACTATTTTTAAGAGGAAAATATGTAATTATCAATTAGTGATTTCTTACTGGTTACTATTTTTGGTTTTTGTTTTGTTTTGTTTTTGAAATTTGTATTATTTCTACCCTCTTTCTGTTTCAATTTTTTCTTTAAATTAAAAAAGAAATAAATGGAATCTCATTATCTGTTGCTGAACCAATATGAATAAAAAATTAAGGAAATATTTTAAAACAAAAAAGTCTTCTGAAGTTCAATTGCTGCATCTCTGCTTTATTTAATACAGAATAGAATTTATTCCAATGTTGTAATTTATACAAATATAATATGGAATGTGAATTTTTTATATGCAAAGTGAATATTCTTTGAAGGAAGGTCTTCTGTCCAAGGAAATAATAACTGGCTCAGAGAGGATATAAGAAATGAAATTTTCAGTAGCAGAATTAGTACAAGATAATACATTAGTGTGGAATTAGTTCTGGAACTACCAAATGTAAGATTAGTGAATATCTCAAGACTATTCATCTACTACAAATATTTCACTGGGCATTATGTTTACTCTCATTCTTTTCTTATAACATGTTCATAGAGTTAATAATAATATTTTTCAAACCTAAAATAAAATTCATCATCTAATCTAAAATAGAATTTTCCCAGAAAATCCAGGATATAAGAATTTTATGTGCGTGTAACAATTTTTTTAGGGTTTTAGTGTCACAAAAGTTTTTTGGAGGACAGAAGGTTGTGCAGTTCATAAAATAGGAATACATTTGTAAATTTTGGTATGAACATTCTAGATAGAACATCTATCAATCTATAGGTAGATATATATTTTCTCCTTTGATGTAACATGTTGGCAAACTCCTCAGTCAATATTACTTATAAGAATTCTGCCATATATTTATCATTTATATAGTGTATTGGGTTTACTTCCTAGCTCTTTGTCCCTTTCCAGGGTGTATAACTTTAATTTCTTTAGATCAACCTGGAAAGGGTTGAGGAAGAACAAATGATAAAGCCAAATAATATTTACAGGGTAATTTTAGAACTCCCTTCTCAAATTGTTATGCTAATATATTTGCACATCCACTACCTTTTCAATGGCTTCTTTACAGAACTCCAAACACCATAAATGGTAACAAGCTTTTCTATATTACTAAATTATTCATATAATCATTCATATACCATATTTTTTTTCAGGCCAAATTGTCCATTGGAGGGAGAGAGAGAAGGAGGGCTGAGAGAAAAAAGAGAGGGAGAGACAATGATGACAATAAGAAGAAAGAGGAAATGAGTAAAATAAAGTGAATAAAGTCAGTAATGGGGACGGCCATAAAAAGATGTCTTATTTTGTTTTTGTTTTCCTAAGCATTTAGACTTTCAAAAGAAAAGGGTGAAATAAAACACTTTTAATAATCAATTGTTTCTGGGTCCAGAGGCTCTGAACTCCTCCCAACCAGGCATAAGGCTCTGGAGCCATACTCCAGGGTGCATCCCGGCTAGCTGCATGTATGAGATGAGGTCTGCTCAGCCCAGACCACCAGCACTCCCTATCAGGGCATTACCAGCCTAGCCTATCGGTCCTGGAAAATCTGAGTTCCACCCATCAAAGCTCAAGAGTCCAGTGCCCATAGCTCAGGGGTGTGTTCCAGATAGCCACTGGGGTGCCAGAGGTCCTGAACTCTGCCCAGCCAGGAACAAGGCCCTGGCACCATACTCTGGAGGTGAATCCAGGCTAAGTACATGGTCCAGAGACTGTAAACACCTCCCAGACAGGTGCAAGGCCCCAGCACCACATTCTGGGGGTGCATCCTAGATAGCTCCAAAGAGGATCTGAGCTCTACCCCACTTAGCATCCCAGTGTAACTCAGATCAATTCATTAGAAGAATGCCCGTCCAGCCTTACAGGTCACAGAATGCAAGGATTCCATGCATAGGTGAGAGGGTGCACCCCTGCTAGCAAGGGGTATATCAGAGGATCAAAGCTCTGCCCAGTGCAGTGTTCCAGTGCAATCCATTGGGAAGGTGGCTGACCAGCCAACAGGTCCCATAGGAAGATGACAAAACAAAAGAAGAAGATTGAGTCTCTGTGCTCCAACCCTCCAAGAACAAACCTAGGACATATTGAAGTGAAAAACGCTGGAAATAATGCAACTGAACTTTCTGAAATGATAGCAACTGAAATTACTACAAAGTGGCTTTTTCTTAAAATTCTTCAGCTTAGACTAAACAAAAATGAGTAAATAAATGCTGAATAAAGAAGCATAGCTAAATATAAAATATTATTTATATTTAGCAACTAAAATTATAAACAGAAGGAAACATCTGTAATATAGAAAACTATGAGTTAATTTAAATTACACAGTATATGGTTGGAGTAGAGGCTGAGATAAACTGTGCAAGCAGCACAGGAAAAACAAGCATTAGTAAACAACTTCCTAACTATTCCTTTAGAGTGTATTGTTGCCAGCATGTCACTAGAAAGCTTACCAGTGAAGTGCTGGACTTGAAATTCACATTCACTTGCCACTTACCATTTTTATCAACATGGCTTTTGCTTTTTAACTTTCAAAAAGTTTTCAATCAACTGATTATCATTTTCAATAGAAGTGATTTGCAACTAAAGAAAAGTAAAATTAAAATAACAAATAATTCTGCACTCTCTAAATAATATCAACAACTTTCCAAATTGCCTAAAATCTTAGAATCTATTTGCCAAGTATCTATGCTTCTGTTGGTATTCCAAATGAAATAGACTTGTACTATTGTTATAAAAATGGAGAAATTGCTCAGTGACAATACCATAGACAACTGGGTTTATCCAAACATGATTCTGATAGTTAAAAATGGAGATAATTTTATTTTAATTTTTTCTTTTTTTATTTAGAGAAAAAAATAAAACAGAAAGAGGGTAGAAATAATACAAAATTTCAAAACAAAAACAAAAACCAGTAAGAAATCACTAGTTGACAATTACATATTTTCCTCCTAAGAAGTAGTTGCTCAAGTTACAAAAGTAAAGCATGCAAAGTTGACATTTAAACAGTGCTATTGCAATCAGCTCTGTTCATCTATCCAACAAAAACCTTAGTATTATGGTCATCAATCCTACACACTCAAACAGACATGCATTATATCCTTTAGAATACTTTCCTTTCCTCTCTTTTTTTTACAATAACTATAGTCAATTCTCATAAACTGTTTAGAAGTTCTACACATCTATAAGTCTCTACATGAATACCTAGCCTTTCTGTATTAGAGGGAGAAACAAATCAAAACAAGTCAACAATACAAATTCCTAGAGAAACATGAAATGAGAAGGACATATAAAACCACAATACTAGGTGATCTATGGTTGTCACCACCATGTCTCCTGTTATTGTCAATAAAATTGTCTATATTGTCAGGCATAGTATAATTAAACTTAGTGGTACATAGCACTATTAATAAAAACTGAACATTGGAGACATTATAGGACTTAAAGGCAGTTAATAATCAAACCAGAATGGGTATCCTATTGGATCCTGCCATCCTCAGAATAGTTGCCCCTACTACCCCCAGACTTGACACCTTCAAGCACACCAGTTTCAAATAAAATCAGTCAAGACAAAACAGTGATATAGCCAATCTTCTCTGCCTCATCTCTGCCATGCTATTTTTCTGTCATTGTTGTTTACTTTTCTCCTTCATTCCACTGCCCGCCCCTTCCATTGAGGCCTTTCTGCCATTGTTCCTGGAATCCTAGTGATTTTCTTCTCTCTCTCTAGAGTGTCCTTCAGTATTCTTTGCAGGGTTGGATTGGTGGTCACAAACTCTCCCAGTTCCTCTTTGTCATGGAAACATCTTGTCTCTCCATTAATTTTGAGAGACAGTTTTGCAGGGTACATCAATCTAGTTTGGAGATTATTTTCTTTCAGGGCTTGGAATATTTCACTCCAAGCTCTTCTTGATTTGATAGTTTACATCGAGAAGTCCACTGTGATTTTGATGAGTTTTTCTGTATAGGTAATCTGTTTCTTTTCTCTGACTGCTTTTACTATTCTGTGCTTGTGATGGATTTCTGGGATCCTGACTTTTGTAATGTCTAGGTGTAGATCTGTTTTGGTTGTAGCTGGCTGGAGTTCTGTGTGTCTCATATGTCTGAATATCACTTCCTATGTTTGGGAAGTTTTCCTTAATTATTTCTGTGAATAGCCTTTTTATTTCATTTGTATTTGTCCCTGCTTCTTCATTCACATTTTTTATTCTTAAGTTATAAATCCTCTTGTCATCTTCTAGCCTTTGTATCATTGCTTCCTGGTTCCTTGTTATTTTTAAGAGATCCTTCCTTTCATGATCATACATTGTCAACCTATATTCAAGTTTTAAAAGTCTGTCTTTAGTTTCTTTTAAGAAGTTTTGCCAGTTTTCAATGGAGTTTTTAATTTCCTGATATTCTCTTTGGATCTGTTTCATGTATTCTAGATTTTGTTTATATTCTTCATCAAAGGCGTCTCTCCTTTTGCTGGGTTCCTCCATTCTTCCATTTGTGTCTTCTTGAGGATTACACAGTGTTTCTTTTATTAATCTTCTTATATCTTGCTTTAACTTGAGTTAGAATTTCAGATTTAAATTCATTGGTGTGGTCACGGAAATATTTCTTTATTTCTGATGTGGCCATGTCTGATACTGCATGTCTGCTGCCCTCAATCTCCTCTGTACTAACCTGGGCTTATTTTCCCTGGGTCAGCAGTTGAAGGACTTTTGCTGTTTCTCTGTCTTGTCATGCTTCTGGTTTCCCTCAGACTGGTGAATGGTGGAGGTGTCTGGACCTTTAGGTACTGCCTTAAGTCCCTCTGCAGCTTACTAGCTAGGGCAGTGCTGCCCTCCCCAGTCTTCTGTTGATTTGTGAGATGCATGCAGGGGTGCTGGTGTGGGCTGGCCCCTCCCCTCTCAACCAGTGAGTGACTTCAGCACGTTAGACTGTGCCCTGAAGATATCATAGGTTCGGGACAGCCTGGTCCCTGGCTATTGGGTCTCGATCAGGGGCATGGGTCAGCCCAAACATATCCCACCAATCCAATTTGGGCTAGGAGCCACAAATTGAGGCTGCCTCAGCCGTTGATTCAAGCCTGAATTGCCCAAATCCAATATGTCATCCTGCTGGTGGTCTCACTCTGGGGAATCCAGTTCCCAGCATTCACCAATGTCCATGCAGCTCTGCTCTCTGTTGTAGTGCCTCCTCCCACCAAGGGTCTTGAGCTCAACAACCCCCTGCTTCAGCAGGGCTGCAACCCAGCTCAATCATGAGTCACCAGATTCCAACACATGCCCAGTACAGATACTGGAGCATGCCCAGCTCCAGCCCTCTGTCCATGTTTCTTCTTTTTTTTATTTTATCTTTTTCCTTTTTTCTCAGTTTCTTCCTGGATTGCAAGAATTCCTTTCCTTTTGTCCAGTCCTTTCCATGGTGTCAGATTCCAGAATTTGAGTTGTTTTTCTCAGAGAGGCTCTCTATCATGCTACATCTCAATTGACCATCTTGGATCTCCCCAAAAATGGAGATAATTTTAGACTAGAGATACAGTCTAAAGAGAGGCTAGAGATATTTTCCTTAAATTGCATCCAAAAATAGTTTGCTTTCATGAAATTTAAAATAGAAAATATACTAAATAAAACTAAGTAGATAATTAAGAATATATAAATAGAAATTATAATCAAATATGTCATTCAGAATTGTAATTTAAGATTTACATGTGGATTATTGATGAAAATATGAAAAATAAAGTGGTCAGGTAAGCTTAAAGAATATAAAAGTAAAAAAAAATAGAGCCAATCAAAGTGATTCAAAACATGAATGATCAGTCAGCAGAAACTTAAGGCCCATGAAAAGGTACCAAACTGAAATCCAGGAAACAAATAAGATGCACTGAAAGTAAGGGTAACAGAAGTGAATGGGAAGGAAGTGACATTGTCAGAACTAGACAATAGGAATGAGATATATAACCATCTATTCAGAGATATCTTAAACTCAATCAAATATAGAATATGTTTCCCACAGGTGTTTGATGATGCAAATAGTAACCTAAGATTGAATGGAATTAGGGATAGCAGAAGTATTCCTGAGCATAGGAAAAAAAAATCAACACACATGTTAGCAAAGCATATAGACTTCAAATAATCAAGATTGGGAAAAAAATTTCTCCGCAACACATCGTACTCCCAATTCCAGCAATCAAACCCAAGGTCATAGTATTAAAAGCTATTAGACAAAAGCAACATACCACTTACAAGGTTCAACCTATTAGTATTTTTTGTAGTCAGGGGTTGTGCAGAGAACAATTACAATCAGGACATGGAGTTTATAATGTTATTTTTATGATGGTCACCCAGAGTTAACTTAAGCAAATTAAGGAAATCCATCCACAACACTAAAGACATAGAATATTTAGCCAAAGGCCTGAATCTCATGGCAATGTCCCACATGTGTCCAGATGAAGACCCAGAGCTCACTACAATGCCTCCCATGAGTCCAACTGGAGTCTAGAGCCCACAAGAAGGACTCTTGTGGGTCATGCCAGTCTCTTTTTTGGATCCATGCTGGGAAGGCCCAAAGGTTGGTGGTGGAAGTAGAAAGTCTATGCCAGTGGGGTGAAGGAGCTGTGCTGATAGATTGAGGATTCTGCACTGGAGCTGAGAAGTCACACTCACAACAAAAACTGGGGTAGTCCTGGAAAGCACCACAGCCATCCTCAGTGACATGGAGGCCCCCAGCTCCTCCGATGATAAGCACAGTCAAGTACATGCCAGGAAGCCAGTGTGATGAGACAGGAGACCAAGCAGCATGCATGTCTTCTTCTTAGGAGCCAGGAAACAATGCTCAATGTCAAGACCAGTTTTTTCCTGGAGAACCAAACGCTCAAACAGAAACATGTAGGAGAACCCACAATGCTTCAACACATAGCTTCTCCTTCTCCACATCTCTATGCTGGCAACTTTCCTCAGGTGAGACATCTATGCTCAGTACCATGCTGATGTAATCCAGCTGCCATTAACTTGATCACCAGTTTTTAATCCATAGCAGTATTACAACAGACTACTCAACAGGAACCCTAAGGACCAGAACAGCTTTGAGTGAAGTGTTCAAGGTGTCCCCTCAAAAAACCAAACCAAACCAAAACAAAACAACTTTCAAACCACACTATTATATTCTATAAAACTACTTTTTCAAGCTAAATGGAGACATAAGATCTTTATATGATAAAGAACACCTTAAAATTAATGAGCACTAAAACAGCATATCAAAATGTTTTTATTCCTGATAGAGATTTTAAAACACAGATAACAATGCCAAAATATCTGAATAAGAACAACAAGGATAATTAATTAAGCTAAGGTAAAAAAAACTAAAGGAATCAGTAACTGAAATAAAATACACTGCCAAAAATAAAACACTGCCTTCCAGTATAAATGGTGTCAACTCTCCTACAAAAACAATATCTTTAAAATAAATGGTCTCATCTCCCTAGTAAAAACATGGATATTGGAAGATTGGATGAAAAAAACACTAAACTATGTAATCCATATAAAAGGCACATTTCAACAAAAAGAAATTCACAGAAAAAAATAAACATAAGGAAAACTGCATTCCATGTGATAGGAATATGAATTCAAGAAAGAGTAAAAATTATATTTTCTGACAAAGTAGTTTTCACACTTAAACTGGTGATTAGAGATAGAGAAGTTCAGTGTATAGATAAGAGAACAATTCAACATATAGGAACAACAGTTATAAATATATCAAATATTGGTTCACTGATCTTCATAAAATAAACATTATAGAAAGAAAGGGATGTATTATCATCAAGACTTCATGGGACGAACTGCAGCACATCATTTTCCTAAAGAGACAGATTAACAAAGTAGGGAATTAACAGGGAAATATAGTGAATCAATAGTGAAATATCAGAATTGAGCCATACCAGTGGATAGAGTCAATAGATTGATCTACAGAGTTCCACCTAACAACAGAATATTCATTCTTTTCAGCAGCACATGGAACTCTATTCAAAATATACATGCATAAATAAATTTGAAAGAATTGAAGTTAATCTCATGCATATTATCAGATCATGGTGCAATTAAACTAGAAATCAGTAATATAAAAACACAGAAATTATGGAAACACATGGAAATTAAACAATACATTTATGAAATGAATGGATCACAGAAAAATCAAAGAAGAAATTATGCAGTGCTTAAAAGCAAGGACAATGCCAATAAAACATACCTGAACCTATGAGACAAAGTGAAAGCACTTCTAAGAGGGAAGTTTATAGCTGCAAATGCCTGTATCAGAAAAACTGAAGAAATACAAATAATCTAATTATATATAGGAAGGTCCTTGAAAAACAACCCAAATTCAAACCTTTTACAAAGAAAAAATTTATAAGTATCAAAAAATCAATACATTCAAGAGCTGGTTCTTTGAAATAATAAATAAAATAAGACATAACTTTAGGCAACCTAACAACAACTACAACAACAACACAAGCAAGGGAAGACTCATGTCAGTACAGCTAAGAGACGATAAAGAGGGACCCACCCAGAACTCTGCCAACATGAGTTAACTACTTCAAAAGCATGTTCCCAAATAAGTTGGAGAGACTGTAACAGTTGGATAGATTACTGGATACCCATGAATTATTAAAACTTAAGCAGTAAGATACAAAAACCCAAAAAAACTCAGAACAATCAAAGAAATTGAGGCAGGAATTTTTTTTTTTAAAAAAAACCTACCCACAAACAAAAGCCTATGACACAATGGAACCACTGAATTCTGCAAGAATTTTGCTCTAAATTTTTTTTCCAAGGAAGATCTAGCATCAATACTCTTCAAATTTTTTTAAGAAGTTAAAAGAAGAAGGTATGTTGCCAAATTTATTTCTGGAATACAGATTTACTTTGATTCCAAAATGGAACAACTACTAAAATAAACACTAGAAAACTGTAGGCCAATCTGTTTAAAAAACAGAATAAAACATACAGACACTGGAATATAGAATGCAACAAATCATTAAAAAATACAACACAGCAACCCCAAGTAGACTTTATCCTACGGATGTAAGAACAGTTCAACATACGCAAATCAATAAATACGATACATCATACGAATACAAGCAAGGAGAAAAATCACATGACCATCTCTATAGATGTAGAATACCTTTTTTAAAAACTCCAACACCCATTCAAAGCAAAAACTCTGAAGAAAATAGGTGAAGTTTCACAATAAAAGGATTACTGAATACCTAAGTATCTTGATTGATTCATTACTGAAATTGTCTAATTTATTAATTATTAATTACTATTAGTCAATTGAGATCAGTTAGAATGGAGAGAGCCCCTTTCTCTCTCCAATCCTATGCATGGTAAAAGATTTTTATTTATATTAAGAGACAAATGGTCTATACCTGTCCTTAAATGCTTTATTCAAATTTACATGAACAATGAATTTAATTATTATATTAATTATAAATTATTTATGTGATAAAGTTATAAAACTATAATTTTTTTCAGTGTATTTTGGATAAATTTACTTTATTCAATGTTTTGACCCATGACCAATCAAGCCTCTTAAGTTGGGGATTTCCAGAGCAAACGTTGTGTAGAGAACATTTCTATAGATGATATACTGTAAGGGTATATGACCTACTTTAACAATGAGAGAAATATTTTTTGGAACTCAAAGGAAAAAAATAAATTTATTTTAATAATTCTCTATGGGAGCTGATATGTGTCTTCTACACATACTTGCTTTCTGTTTCTTTATTTATAACCTATAATTGCATATACTAATAATTAGCATTATATGTATTTTACTGGAGATGAAAAAGGATAAGCAATATATATTAAACATTTTCCTCTGTCTCCATGACTTTGAAGAGGTTACTTCTCAGCTAGAACTGGTAGGTTCAAGGAGCAATGCTAGCAACATATTGCAAGCATATGCTTTAATTAAAATGTAACATTTTGTACAGAATTTGTAACCTAACTAAAGCCATATTATTCTGATCATGAAAACAATTGTAACAGATGATTTTAGTAAGCTAGTCTTTGAATATATTTTTCTTACTGCAGTAAAAATCAGAAGACCAGGCTGATGACTAAATATTACTCATATCTCTGGTTGAGAGTCAATTTTTATAGTTTTATCTTGAGTTTTTAGCTAATAAATTTATATTTATATTTGTTTAATACATTGATATAAACATATAATTTATATTATAATAACATAAGATTAAGCTATTCTTTTTACTAAATCAGCATCTGTGATGATATTTAATTTAATAAAATCTCAAATAAAGGAAGTAGTAAATATTGACATTGCTGTTAATTTTAAAATTAGTTTGGTTATCTGTGGTTTCACTTTCCTACATTAAGTACTGATTTTAACTTAAAAAAGTTTTGTGGAATGCCAAGTTTAAAAATGATTGATTTAGATCATCTCCTAACCCTTCCTCAACTCTCTACAGATATCTTCTTAATCAAAATCATATAATCATTTATATTATATGTAAAATACAAGCCCAGGAGCCATTGTGAATATAATGAAGACCACATGATAACATCAGGGACAATCTTAAAAATAAAAGTATTAGAATTAGTATTATGGGAAATTATATGTGAAATATATATATATATATATATAATGTATATAAAATGAGAAATGCTAAATAAACACAAGGAGAAAGATAACATCTGGAAAGATATATAATGAGTAAATCTTTAGAATTTGTAATTTTGAAATCACACAAAAGGAGACCTCCATGTCCTAATGGCTTCATTTGTAATAACTACCAGATATTTAAAGAAGGAAGAACACTTGTTCTTTATAAATCTTTCAGAAAATACTAAAGTCAGAAATATTTGCCTTATAATTCTATGAGGACAATTCTACCCTGATCCCAAAGTCAGGCAAAGACATTATAAATCAAGAAGACTATTGAACAATAATTCTATAGGATAAAAACCCAAATATAAGCTAGCTACAAGAAATTCACTTTGACTATAAAGACACAAATTACTAAAAATTAAAATATATTTTAAAAACACAAAGTACAGATACTTTCTGCTTTTAAGCCATAATGTAGTTATCATAAATTGGGCAATAGTAAAGACATGGCATTGCTGGAACAATAGACAAATAGATCAATGGGACAAAGAGACCAAACAGTAACACATGCGCAAATATTGGCCCCTGGTCCTTGACAAAATAACAACAGCAATACAAAAGAGGAAAAGATGATTCTTTCAAAAGATGAGACTACAGCAACTAAACATCCACATGCAAAATAATGAATTACCTTAAATTAAAATTAATTTAGAATAAGACACAGGTTTAAATGTAGATTTAAGAACTATGAAACTCCACAGGAAAACATATGAATAAGTTGAGATGACATTGGTGTGGAAATTACTTTTTAGGTAGAATTACAAAGTCACAATTTAGAAAAATATAATGTGCAAACTACACAAAATCTACTTTGCAAGACTGTTAAAATAATAACATATTTGAAGAAAACAATGGCAAATGACACATATCATCCATAATTCACAAAGAACATTTAGATTCGACAAAAAATGAGCAACATGATATTAAAATGGGTCAAAGACAAAAAAAACCCTCATGAGTCAATATACACAGATGGAAAATACACAAAATAATGTTCAACATTGTATCATTAGAGACCTGGAAATTATAACAAAAATAAAATCTCATTGCCTGCCTTTCAGAAGCATTGAGTCCAAAATACCATTGAATGCTGAAAAGGAAGTGGAATAAGGGTACTTTTAGTTTCTTTTATTGGTATATGTTTGTAGTACATGATGCATATGTTTATCATGGGGAATGGGTACATATATATAATACGGCTTGTTTCTTTTTTAGTCCTTTTCCCTGCCTGCCAACCTTACCTGTTCCACATGTAAGGTTCTTTTCTCTCATTTTCATTCCCATTATTATTCTTAGTGCATGTTTATGATACATAAATTTTATTCATTTAGGTTATTAAAGTCCTGACTTACCTTAATAATACTAACTTCCTCTTTCCTTCTTCCCTTACCCTCAGTTTCATGGACTTCTTCCCATTCACAAATGATCTATCCTTTTTTTCTTTCAATCCATCTTTTATTATGTTTTTTGTTTACACTTTGCCTTACTCAAACAAGATAACCATACTGTATTTAAGCTTTTGTGACTGGTTTATTTTATTCAGTATTATATTTCCAAGATGCATTCATTTTTCTTTTTTTTTTACTTAAAGAGAAAAAAATGTAAAGGGTAGAGATAATACAGAATTTAAAAAAAGATAAACAGTAAGAAATCACTAGTGGATAAATTACATATTGTCCTCTTAGAAATAGTTGTTCAAGTTATAAAATTAAAGCATACAAAGTAGATATTCAAACAGCGAGACTGTAAATAGCTACACATGCATGAGTCTCTACATGTATTTCTATAAACTTAAAGCTTTAAAATCTTACTGAGATAAAGCAAATAATACCTAAATAAATATCATGTCTGAGGGTTTAAAGACTCATTTTTTTTAATTTAAAGAGAAACAAAAGCATGTAAAGGGTGGAGGTAATACAGAATTAAAAAAAAAGATAATAAGAAATCACTAGTTGATACATTACATATTGTCCTCTTAGAAATAGTTGCTCAAGTTACAAAATTAAAGCATACAAAGTAGATAGTCAAACAGTGAGAGTGTAAACAGCTATGCATACATGAATCTCTGCATGTTTTTCTATACTTTCTGTATTAGAGGCAAGGATAAAACTTAGCAAGACAAAACAAAACAAATTCCTATAAAAACATGAAACCAAAAAGTTGTATAAAACCATAGTACAAGGTGATCTACAATGATTACTGTGTTGTTTCTTATTATCTTCAATAGAATGTCTACATCATCAGGCATAATTGAATATAGCAGTATATTTGAGTATAGCAGTAAATAATAGTAGTAAAAATAAAACATTGTAGACAGTGTAAAACTTCAAAGGCAGGTAATAATCAAACCATAGTGGATATTCTAGTGGATCTTGTCATCTTAAGTGCAGTTGCCTATACTCTCAGACTTGATACTATCAAACATAACAGCTTTGAATAAAATCTATCAATACAAAACTGCAATCCAAGAAAACAAAATTCAATTACAATCAATCATGGTAAAACAGTGTAGGTTTTACAGAGCTTTAGATTAAGTTAATAGGAAATTAGGGATGATTACCATACTATACACTGTTATTTTCAGGGTTACTGTCTGTGCCCTCAAATCTAGTACAGGTAGAATGACTGGAACAGAATATAATACATCTAAGCAGAGTAGTGTGGGTAATGTGGGTTTTAAATCCTGGTGCACTATTAACAATATAGTGTATCAAGGCCATCTATGCTAGAGTTTCTAGTTATCCTTCTCTGCTTCATTTCTGCCGTGCTATTTTCCTGCCTTTGTTTGTCTACTTTTTTCCTTCATTCTACTGCCTGCCCCACTCATTGAGGCCTTTTTGCCACTGTTCCTAAAATTCTGGTATTTTTTTTCTCTCTCTAGAATGTCCTTCAGTATTCTCTGTAGGGTTGGATCGGTGGTCACAAACTTGCCCAGTTCCTCTTTATCATGGAAGCATCTTGTTTCTCCATCAACTTCTAGTGACAGTTTTGCAGGATACCTCAGTCTGGGCTGGAGGTTATTCTCTTTCAGGGCTTTGAATACTTCACTCCAAGCTCCTCTTGATCTGATGGTCTGTGTCGAGAAGTCAGCCATTATTCTGATGGGCTTACCTTTATAGGTAATCTGTTTCTTTTCTCTGACAGCTTTTGATATTCTGTTTTTATATTGAATTTCTGGTATCTTGATTACTATATGTATGGGTGTAGATCTGTTTTGGTTGTAGGTGGCTGGGGTTCTGTATGCCTCACACAACTGAATTTTATTTTCTTTTCCCATGCTTGGGAAGTTTTCCTTAATTATTTCCATGAATAGCCTTTGTAATTTGCCTGTATGTATTCCTGCTTCTTCATTCATGTTTCTTATTCTTAAATTGTAGATTCTCTTGTCATCTTCTAGCCTTTGTATAGTTACTGCCTGTTTCCTTGTTATTTTTAAGAGGTCTTTGCTTTCATCATCACACACTGCCAACTTTTCTTCAAGTTTTGATAGTCTATCCTTAGTTTCTTTTAAGGAGTTTTGCCAGCTTTCAATGGAGTTTTAAATTTTCTGATAGTCTCTTTGAATCTGCTTCATGTGTTCTATATTTTCTTTATATTCTTTATTGAATGTTTCTCTCCTTTTTGTGTGTTCCTCCCTTCTTCCTTCTGTATCATCCTAAGAGATGCTTCCTGAGAGCATTTCTTTTATTACTCTACTCATACCCTGCTTTACCTGATTTAATATTTCAGTTTTGAGCTCATCTACAAGGTCCCGAAGATATCTCTTAATGTCCATTGAAGCCATGTCTGATGTTGTGTGTTTGCCGCCCTCAGTCTCCCTTTTTTTTTTTCCTTCTCCTGGTTCAGTGTTCTCAGGGTTCTGGGCTGGGTTCCTCCTCCTGCCTCTCTTTCCTGTCATGGCCTTGGCTTCCTCCACACAGGTTACAGTGCAGGTCCAAGCCCCCTTCCCTGTTGGCCATGGTTCACTGAAGCACACTGGCAAGGGACCTCTGCCCTCTCCTGCCTGCTCTTGTCACTGAGGTGTAAGCAGGTTGTGTACGCCTGCCCCTCCCCACTGGGCCAGCCAAACTTCAGGGGCCTTTCACCCAGTTAGTGCATGCTAGGCTCAGTGAATCGATTTGGGAAGGCTCACTGTGTCCTGGCCAGGGGCACGGCCCAGTCCAAGCAAATCCCATGAATGTTCTCTGGGGAGGGAGCAACCAACTGAAGTCACTGTCACTCCTAGCTCAGGCTCCTCCTGCCTGATTCCAACATGTCGCCCATTTGGCCACACCCTTCCCATGTGGGGGGTCTCATTCTCAGCACTGACCATGGATCAGTGAAAGTCCCTTCGCTGGCTCTGCTCTCCATTGGGCTCACCAACCCCCGACTTCAGCACTGAAGTTCTTCCTGTGAGTGGCGGCAGGAATGAGTTTAGATGGCTCTGCCGGCTGGCGTGGATTCAAGCTGGTGCACACTTGCCAGGTCACCATGAAAATGCTGTGTCCCATAATTTTCAGCTGTTTCAGTTGTAGTCCCAAAATATTTGATGAGCTTTTTTATGTTTTAATTTCTTCCTGTGTCAAGAGGATCCACCTCCCTCTGTCTGGGTCTCTCCAGGGTGTTTTATTCTGACGTATGAGTTGTTTCTCCTGGGAGGCTTTGTACTTTGTTGCTCACTGATCAGCCATCTTGTCCTCTCCCCTCATTTTTCTTTAAATATCTTGTTTATCCATTTTTCTAGCTGAGTAGTAGTCCATTAAGTATAGATATTGCATTTTCTTTATGAAATCATCTGTTGATGGGTATGCAGGCTGCTTCTAGGATTTAGCTATTAAGAATTTTGCTGCTATAAATATTTGTATACATGCTTTACTATAGTATGAAGTGGTTAGCTTTTGGGGGTAGATACCTAGAAGGGAAATAGCTGAGTCATATGAAATTTCTACCACCAATGTGAGTTTCTGTTGCACCACAGCCACACTTCTGGCTGTTATTCTTTCAGAACTTCTTGGAAATTACCATTCTTTCTGATGTAACATGGGATCTTATTGCTATTTTAATTTGCATTTCTCTAGTGACCATAAATGTTGAACTTTGTTTCATATATTTGTTGACCATTTGTTCTGAGAAGTGTCTGTTTGTTTTACCTGACCATTTCTTGAAAGGATCTTTTATTTTAGGTGGCCTATTTTTTATTTTAGTTCTTTATATGTTTTAGATATTAGTCCTCTCTCTGAGGAATAACTGGAAAATATTTATTTCCAATCTGTACATTGTTGTTTCATTCTGCTAATTGATTTCTTTGCCATTCAGAGACCTTACAGTTTGATGTTATCCCATTTATCCATTCTTTTTATTATTTCTTATGCAATTGAGTTTCCATTTGTTCAGTATTTCTGTTTTAATCTTTAGATTTGGGGGGCAGTGCTGGGCATCAAACTTACAACCTTGCACTTGTTGGGCAGGTGCTGTACCCTTGAGGTATACCCTCCCAGCCATAATGTTTAGATCTTTGATCTTTTTTGGTTTTAGTCTAGTACATGGTGAGAGATATGCATCGAACTTCAACCTTCTGCAAACAGCCAGTTTTCCGAGCACCATTAATTGAACAGGCTATTCTTTCCTCCACTGTATGCTTTTGGTCCCTTTGTCAAAGGTCAAATAACTGGACACATTTTTATATTATCTATTCTGTTCCATTGATCTATACATCTGTTTTTGTGCCAGTATCATTATATTTTTAACCCTTGCTTTATAGGAAAGTTTGAAGTCTTGTATTGTAATGTCTCTTGCTTTGCTCTTGTTTGCCAAAGATTGCTTTTCCTATTCTGATCTCTTTCAGTCCCATATGAATTTTAAGATTCTTTTCTCTAGATCTGTGATGAATAGTGCTGGTGTTCTGTTTGAGACTGCTTTGAATCTGCATAGCAATTTTGAAAACACGATCATTTTGACTATATTGGTTCTTTCTATCCAGGAGCAGGAAATGTGTTTCCATTTTCTGATGTTCTCTTCAATCTCCTTTTCAGAGTACTGATGATTTCTTTGTAGAGGTCTTTCGATTCCTTGCTTAGGTTAATTCCTAGGTGCTTTTTAATTGCTTGCTAATTCAGAAAATGGTGTGTTTTAATAATTTGTTTCTTATTGAGTTTATTATTACTGTACACAAGAGTTATAGATTTTTCTGTCTTTATTCTGTATCCTACTCTATTACTGAAGTTGTTTTTTAATTATGAGTTTTTGATGATTTTTGAGCCTTTATGCCATTATCAAATAGTGATAATTTGAGTTTTTCCTTTTGTATATGTATCCCTTTTATTTCCTTCCATTGTTGGTTTTTTTGGCTAATGTTTAATTAGTTTATTGAAATAAAGGCATGATAGTGAGCGTCCTTATCTTTGTGCCAAATTTAGAGGGAAAGCTTTCAGTTTTCTCCATTTAATCTGATGTTAGTTGTTTGTCATAAATAATTTTATAAAATTCAGGTAGAGTCCTTCTATACTATTTTCTTCAGAGTTCTTATCATGAAGGGATTCTGTATTTTTTCAAAATATTTTTCTGGGTCCATTGTTAAGATCCTGGTTAAGATCTGGGTCCATTGTTAAGATCCTGGTTTTATCCTGCTTTCTGTTTATGTGATGTATTACACTTATTGATTTGCATGTTTTGAACCATCCTTGTATTTCTGAGATGAAACCACTTGATAATGATGTATGCTTTTTTTTGATGATGTGTTGTGATCTATTCAAAATTGTGTGGTTAAGGATTTTTGTATCAATGTTCATTAAGAAGATTGGCCTGTGGCTTTCTTTTTCAGTTGGGTCTTTATCTGCTTTTAAAATCAGAGCGATTCTGGCTTCCATGGGTGAGTTTGAAAGCACTACGACCCTTTCAATTTATTTGAAGTGTTTGAGGAATATTGATGATATAACAACCTTAACTGTTTGTACAATTCACACATTTTCTCCATTTTATTCCTTTTTATTGCTGGAATTTCTGTAGCCTTACTAACAGTGAACCAATCATCAACTTCCACTGCCTCAGTGATGCTTTTAAGGCTGAATGGATGAAAGCTTCTGACACGGAGAAGGAAGTAATAAAGCTTACCAACTGACAGAAAAATGACCTTACCAAAAAAAGAAAAAAAGCCAAACTCAAGGAAGGTATCACACACTAGCCCGAGGATCTTGGGAGTTCTCTAGTGCATCACACTGAGTGTTTACCCCAGACAATCTACAGTATTAACTTCTATGATCCAATCTTCTTTTTTTGCAATGTGTCTCACAGGATTTTAAAGATAAAGTTACAGAAAAATATTTTGAAGTACATGATATGCAAATACCCAAAAAAGTGTAATTTTTTCCCATATTTCTAAAAGAGCAATAATCTTTAACTCTTTTCCCTAAATTTTGTTATCACTGTTATGAGCATGTTCCTTCTGTTACTGGTAAGAATTCCAAAAGTGGTATAATAGAATATCCTATTTTCCATTGTGGGATTTATTAAGCTATCATTAATGTCCCTAGAAAAGGCGGGGGGAAGGGTAAAAGCATCATTTCATTCCTAGGAGCATAATTAATTTAGAGACAATGTAAGTAGCAGGTATTTTAGAGCAAGTTGATCAAATACACTTTGCTTTTAAAAAGTGTTCAGTGCAATAAAAATGTTGTCAGTGAGCTTTGGAAGTTCTACTGCTTAATGATCAACTTATTTAATAGAATGAAATGTTATGTATTAACATTCACTGAGGATTGAAAGAGCATGTTTTGTGTGCTATAGCTTCTCTTCAGAGCACATCTGTTAGAAGAATAATGACTTCCTTTTTATTGATGAAGAAAAGAGAGTAGAGATCGGTTTAGCTGAAGATTAGGACATTAAGTATTAGAGTAAGATTTCAAATGATGCATGCCAAATTAGTCTTTGGTTATTCCACTAATTCTTGGAAATATTGATTAAGAGACTAGTACCAAAAGTCCACGAATAATACCACATATTAGCAACATTAAAACTATTGTTGATATCATACACATATATTTTTGTCACTGTCCTCCAAAGCTCTAAAACTGGTTCATCCGAGGCATGTCTACTTGCACTGCCCACACCACAGTTGTGGTGCTCTTCTTTGGCCCTGCATCTTTATTTATGTGTGGCCATTAAACATCGCATGGTTAGCCAAGTTTCTTGCTGTATTTTACTCTGTTATTACACCTCTTCTGAATCTATCTATTTATACTTTGGGAAATAAAGAGATGAAAACTGCTATTAAGAGATTAAGAAAATACTACATGGGTTCAAATTGACGTGTTCAAATTTTACCCAATTAATGATATTTCATTGTCACAGAATTGTTCAACCAACTATTTTAGGCTTTCCAATTACTTAGATGAATATCTAAATTTTTTACAAATGTCTTTGTCTTGCTGAAAAGTCATTCTTTTGAATTAAAAATATGCTTCCAAATATTTTAAATCTAAATAATGTTTTTATCTTTATTCCTGAATCAGTAATTGAGTTAAATTTAGTTTTAAGAATTAACAGTAAAACTTTGAAAACAAAAAGGGGACATAGATACAGTTTTTCCTCTCTCTTAATATAAGATGAACTTTAATTAGTGACCTAAAATGAATTCAGATATACTAGATATCCAGCTGTATTCCATTATGTCCTATATATGTATGTATATATTTAAGTACTTTTATTATTATCTCTAAATTTTGAATGAGTAAATCAGACTCAAAAATATGACTTAAACTTACTTGAGTTAATACATCCTTAATGATTCTTTATTTAAATGACTGAGGTAGCAAAGATGACTGCTCAAACAATAGAATATTCTTTCTCATACAGAAAGTAGCTCACACCTAGAATAAAATACAGTACTGTCTCTACAAATTGAAGAAATATAAAATGGTCTACAACTGAGAAAAATTAGAAGGGAGAAACTGAGGAGAGAAAATGGGAACATTTCAGAAATTAAGACAGAGTTGACAGAAAAGCTAACAGAGAAATGGTGATATCATGTATACAGAAATGCAAAGTAGTGTATAACCCCAACCCTTAAAGGAAGGGGATCCACAAGCACAAGGTAAGCATGGAAAGAAAAAGACAAGCAGCCTTAAAAATCATCCATGGATCACAACAATATCTGCAGGAGAAACCGTAGTTACGGCAAGTTGTAAATCCTTAACAGGAATTTAGTTTTAAAATGATCCCTCCTGGACAGCAGGCAGACATTAGGGAAGCAATCTGCTGCAGTATTTGCCATTTCTTAAAGAGCTATAACAAAAGGCCACCTTGAGAGGAGCTTGTTTTTTTAGGGATGAGCTTCTCTGGGGGATCAGAAGTCATGGAACAACACTTAGTCTCTCTGGGAACACCCTGCCAGAGCGACAGAGTAGGAGACAGCAATGCAAGCGAGACATAGGGTAGAAAAGGGCAAGTTTAGTCACAGCCCAGCTGAGAGATTAAAGCCGAGAGGAGCTTGGGCCATGAAAGCACAGGAGTTAGCAGCACTGTCCTCAGCAGTAACGAGAAAGATACCTCACACATGTTTTCTGATGAGGCTGAGTCTGTAAATGCTTAGTATTTAGTCATCACTAGATTCCTAGGGCTTTCCTCCTCTAGCACTGAATTTAGTGGTCTCTTGATTTTCTCCATTCTCCCACATTTGTAGTTATACCATTGCTTAGACATGTGTCCTGGAGTACAGAGTGGCCTCTGAGCAAGCGAGGCTCCTAACAGTTTGCTGCTGTGTAGCAATGTTACCTTGCGCTAGCAGTGGCCATGAGTTCACTGAAAGAAATAACAATTAAAAATCTGTGTCATGGTAATAATCCTAAGCAGACAACATACTATTAGCCAGCCCTGCTTATAGGAAAGGTGAAACAGGGCTCACTATTCACAAAACACGAGCCTGTCAGGTTAGAGTGGAGAGAAATACAGTACCCCAGATGTCACCCACTATATCCCTTATACCCAGTGGATGCCAATGTTACAGATGTTGGAAATAAACTTCACCAATTCAAGCATCAAGATGTCAAGAAATAGTTCGGACTCATTGCACATTTTCTTAATTTTTATTTGTTTTTGTTGTTATATTACTTTGATCCAATTTTATTTACCTATTTTAATTTTAATTGAATTTTTGTATCCTTGTTCTTTTCTTTTTTATCTTTTCTTCTGTTTAAAAAAATGATAATGTCTTCTCTTTTAGCTATTCCCATCCCTTTCCATTTTGTTACTGTTAGATAATTATCATTACACTTTATCTTTTTAATTCTTATGTTTCATCAGCACATACTGGCAATACATAATAATTATAATCCTTTTGAGAAATTGGCACATATGCATACCACATCTTAATCATTTTACTTCCTCTCTCTCTCCCAGTGCTCCCCTCTTCCCTCATTCTCAGATCTGCTTCCCATCTTCACAAAGTCTACATCTCAGTGCTTGAACATTTGTTTTTTATTTTGTTCTACAAATTATTAATATTTTATATTTATCAACAAGAGAAACCATGAAGTAATTAACCTCCTATGCCTGATTTGTTTCCCTGATCATTACAGTCTCAAGATTCATCCATTTTCCTAAAAATGAGTCAAATTTATCCTTATTTATGATCATATATTTAAAATTTTGCAATGTGAATTGTGCTACTTTAAACATGAATATGCATGTATCCCTGTCATATGACAGCTTTACCTCTTTCTGGAAGAGTTAGTTAGAAGACATATAAGTAGTTCAAATGGTCTTTCTATTTATAACTTGGTAAGGAGTTTCTACACATTTTTCCATAATAGCTGTACTAGTTTACAGTCCTACCAACAATGTAGAAGTGTCCCTTTTCCTTACATCTCTTGCCAGTATTTAGTTTTGATTGTGTTCTTGAAAATAGCTATTTATATTGGAGTAAAATGAAATATCAGTGTTGTTCTGATTTGTATTTTTCTAATGGCCATAGATGTTGAATATTGTTAAAGTACTTATTGGCCATTTGTACTTTATTCGAGAAGTGTCTATTCATTTCAATTTTCCATTTTTAAATATAGTCCTTTATTTTGGTGTCTTTTTGTTGTTGTTGTTCTCTTTCCATTCTAGAGATTCATTCTCTGAGTAGTTGGTGAAATGTTCCTCATTCTGTAAGCTGTTTCATCATTTAGTTGTCTCCTTTGCTGTACAGAACATTTTACTTTAATATTATCCTCCTTATTAATATTTGGTATTATTCTTGTGCACATGAGGTTCCATTCAGAAAGTTCTTGTTTATGCTATATTTCCAAAAGTTTTACCTATTTTATCTTTCAGCAGATTTTATATTTCTACATTTGATCTATTCCCATTTGATTTTAGTACAAGGCAAGAGATATAGGTCTATATTTTTACTTGTGTTAATTTTAACTTCTTAATTTACTCAATGTTAATTTCACTCTTATTTTCTGTTTATATTGGTGGAATAGTGGTTTATTTGGTTTTTGCTTTATTACCACATATGATTTTTCTCACTAAAGTTTTTGTTCTTCTCTTTGAGCTAGCATCCAAAGTGATGCATAAATAGCAACAAAGAAACAAAAGAAATTACTCTCCCTAAGGTCTATCACTTTGATAAATGAATCCAAAGATATCTAAGTTGATGAAGTGTTAGGCAACAAATTCAAAACACTGATTTTTAAAAAAATGATCAGTGATTTCAAAGAGAGCACAAATAAACAGCTGAATGAGTGGCAAGACATTATTGGAAGTAAGGAAAAAGTAATTCACTGGAAAGCTTCACCAATAAACTTAGTCAATCAGAAGAAACAAATTCAGCATTCAAGGAAAAGCTTGGTGAATTATGCCATTTAGCTACTAAAAAAGCAAAAATTTAAACATGGGGACAAATATTCATGAACTCTGATAAGATTTTAAAAACCCAAATCAGAAATTTTTCAATTTAAGAGAGTACTTAACTATAGAATAAGTGCCTATATTCACTGAAATAATAGAAAAAATAATCATACATCTTCAGAAATATATGGATATCCAGGTACAGAAGGCATTTAGAATAGCAAGAAGACATGACCAGAAAAGAACCTCCTGACATCATATTATATTTAAAAATGCCAAAAATACAGAGCAAGGAAAGAATATTGAAAACTTCTAGAGAAATATCAGGTCACTTAGAAAAACAAACCCATCTGAATAGCTTCTGATTTTTCAGCAGAAACAATGAAGACTAGAAGGAAATGAAACAATGTATTTGAAAGCCTAAAAGAAAATAACTGCCAACTTAGATTAGTGTGGTCAGAAAAACTATTCCTCAGAATTAAAGGATAAGTAAAAAATTCCACCAAACTAGCACTGTAGAAAATAACTAAAGGAATCCTACACACACAGAGCAATAGTAGAGAAGCAAATGAGATGTAGAAAAAAATACAACAAAAACCGAAGTGACAAGAAGTAGTACACATTTTCCAATAATAACCTTCATTAAAATTATCCTAATTCTCCAATTAAAAGACAAAGACTGACAGAGTGAAATTTTAGAAAGAACTCTTTTATGGCTACAAGAAACATACTTTATTAACCAAGACATACACAGGCTAAAAGTAGATGCATGAAAAATGACACTTTATGCAAATCAAACCAAAAGCAGTCAGGAGTGTACTCATATCAGAAAAAGCAAATGTTAAGCTAAAATTAGAAGAAATAAAGCAATTCATTTTATATTGATGAAGATAACAACCCACCAAGAACATAAAACTATTGTGAATTATGTTTGCATGGAAAATGAGTACACTTCATCTAATACATCAATTACTAATCAATGTAAGGAATCAGATAGGTTCCAATAGAATGTGACTATGTAATTTTAATACATCACTTTTTCTAATACACAGGCAACGAAGATTAAAAAATCAATTAAACTATAGCTACAGTTGAATTAACAGACATCTACCAAAGATTTTATGCAACTACTGGAGAATATGCATTCTTTTCAACAGTTTATGGAGCTTTTCCACAAATATATAATATTTTAGCTATGAAGCCCATCTTAACAAATATGGAACACTGGCACTATGCTCCAGCTTGATAGAAAGAAGAAGTTCTGATATTCCATTGCATAGTTGTGAGACTTAGACATTAATAATGTTCTGTATATTTCAGCATAGGAGAAATATGCACAAGGAATATTTTTTCCATAATAGAACAAAAATTTGGAAAATAAAAATATTATAATTCTGCATTGTTGAGCACATGAAGATATTTGTGTTTGTAGTTATACCTAGAAAGTCAAAAGATGAACAGTAAAATAAAAATATATCAGATAAATGATTATTGAAATGGTATAAATTGCATTCTAGGGTGATCATTCACTGCATGACTGTGTATGTATAATTAGCATTAATGATCCAACAGCCAAATATTTAGTTCTCTCTACCTTACATTATAGACTCAATTCATCTTCCTGCTTACATAAATTCAACCACTGTATCTTAGTTACTCTATAATTTAAGTGAAAATTTCAACCTGGCATGCTGTGTCTAGTGTTTCAAAAAAATTACATTAATTAAAGGAATTTCCAGTTTCAATTTAATCCCATCAAACTATCATAAACATTCTTCACAGAACTACAAAATTAACCCATAATGAAACACAAAAGTACCACACTAGTCAAAGTAATTCTGAGTAAAAATGATAATTACCGGTGGTAACACAATATTTGATTTCAAAATACACCATAAAACCAGAGTAACAAAAACAGTATGTGGTACCATCATAAAAACAGTCACATTAATGAGTGGAAGAAAGTGGAGGGCATAGATATAAATCAGTACTGCTATAACTATCTGATTCTTGACAAAGGGAAATTCCATATTGTTTAGTCACATACAATTTCCAAAGGAACTCAAGGAGAAAACACTGAAAAACTTAGAAACAGATGCCAACATACAATTTGTCTTCTATATATATGATTATGGAAAGTTGTTCCTGTGGTGGTGACTGTCTGGCAAGTACTCAAACAAGGTATCTACACTGTTACACTTTTTTGCTACTGATAGTAGTCTTAAGCCTGAATTATTTCCAGGCTTCTTTGTCACCAATTGTTTAAGTTACAAAGAATTAAAAACATATTGTGATGAGACATACATGTTTATAGTAACACAATTCATAATAACTAATCCTTGGAAGTGGGCTATATACCTAAAAACAGATGAATGCATAAGGAAAAATGTTTTTACACAATGGAGTGTTACTCTTCCATAAAAAAAGATATATTTAAATCTGTAAGAAATTGTGTACCTAGAGACCATAATATTGAATGAAATAAATCAGACACACTAGCTTTAATGTCACATAAGTTCTCTCACATGAGAAACCAAGCTATCAATTCATTAAAGAGAAAAATAAAAGATAATATTAAAAAAGGAGATAAATCTTTTGAAAAAATAAAAGTGGACCAATAGATCAATGGAGGAGAGAATGAAGTGGAAGGAAATGAAAAAAATTAATATATATATATATATATATATATATATATATATATATATCAACTCCCCATGACAAATGTAATTCTTATGTACTGTGATCATGTAATAATAGAAATAAAACAATAAGCTTTAAAGCATTTAGACAAACTATTACTTTTAAAGAAACAATAGAGATCTATGCTTTTGGCTTCAACTTTTTAAAAAATTTCTTACCAAAGCTGGGCCATGAAGATGTATAACTGCTGAATAACCCAATTTCAATTAATAAAATTGAAAATGTAATTAAATCCTTACCAACAAAGAAAAGCCCAGGTCCACAGGATTCACTGTGGAATTCTACAAGAAATTCAAAGATTTAATGGTAACACTCCTGAAAAACTTTAATAAATTTGAAAGGGAAGCAATTTTCCCTAACTCATTCCTGGAGGCAAATATTACTTTAATAACAAAATCTGAGAAAGACCCAACCAAAAAAGAGACCTAGAGGTCAATATCTCTAATGAATATAGATGGAAAAACACACAATAAATATTAGCAAAGAGAATGCAGCAAGTCATCAACAAGATTATACACCACGACTAAATGGGATTCATTCCAGGAGTTCAAGGGTGGTTCAATGTACACAAATCAATAAATGACCCATGATGCTGAACATTTTTTCATGTATTTATTTGCCATTTGTATTTCCTCATCTGAGAACTGTGTATTCATCTCAGATGCCCATTTTTGGATTGGGTCTTTGAATTTTAGGGATCTGATTTTTAAAAATTTTTTATATGTTACAGACAGAAGTCCATTTCCTGAGGTACAGTTCACTAAGATATTTTTCCCAATTTGTGGGTTTTCTTCTCACTACACTGCAGGTTTCTTCCAACATGCAGAACCTCTTTAATAAGACGTCATCTCAGTTATTGATTCTGGGAAGTATTTCCCGTGCGGTCTGATTCTTCTTAATGAATTCTCTACCTACACCTATGTCTTCAAGATTTTTGCCTACCTTGTCTTCCAACAGATTTAGTGTTTCTGTTTTAATATTTAGATCTTTGATCCATTTAGACCTTAGTTTAGTACATGGTGATAGGCATGGGTCTAGTTTTAATTTTTGACATATGGAGAGCCAGTTTTTCCAGCACCATTTGTTGAAGAGATTATTGTTCTTCCAGTGAACATTTTTGGTCCCTTTATCAAAGATAAAGTGGCTAAGTGTGTTGTAGTTGTAGCTGTATCTTCTAATCTATTCCATTGATCTACAGATCTATTTTTATTCTAGGACCATGTTGATTTTATTACACTAGCTTTGTAGTATAACTTCCAGTCAGGGATTTTGAGGCCTCCTGCCTTGCCTTTGCTGCTTAGAATTGACTTTGCTATTCCAGGTCTCTTCTGGTTCCAGATGAATTTTAGGAGTGATTTTTCCAGATCTATGAGCTATGTTAGTGATATTTTCATTGGGATTGCATTGAATCTGTATAACAATCTTGGGAGAATGGCCAAATGTTTGTTTGGATGTTTGTTTTTCCTATTCATGAACAAGGGATGTCTTTCCATTTTCTGAGGTCCTATTTGATTTCTGTTTTCAGGGTATCATAATTTTCACTGAATAGATATTCTACTTCTTTCATTAGATTAATTCCTAAGTATTTCATTTTTTTGGATGCGAGGGTGAAGGGTGTGGCTTCTCTTATTTCTCAGTGATTTTGCTGTTAGTGTTTAGGAATGCTATTGCTTTTTGAGTGTTGATTTTATATCCAGCTACATTATTGAATCTATTGATTATAGCTAGGAGTCTTTCAATGGAGTTTTGGGGGTCTTCTATGTAGAGTATCATATTGCCTGCAAATAATGATAATTTAACTTCTTCTTTTCCTATCCTTACTCCTTGTGTGATTGCTCTGACTAGTATTTCCAGTACTACGTTGAATAGGAGTGGTGATAAGGGACATCCTTGTCTCATTCCTGATTTTAGGGTAAAGGCTTTAAGTTTTTGGCCATTTAATATGATGCTGGCTGTTGGTTTGTCAAAGATGGTTTTTATCATATTGAGGTGAAGAACATGTATTCCAATTATCTGTAAGGTTCTCATCATGAATAAGTGTTGGACCTTATCAAAAGCTTTTTCTGCATCTATAGAAATGATCATGTGATTCTTACTTTTGACTCTATTGATATGGTGGATTATATTTATTGATTTGCATACGTTGAACCATGCCTGAATTCCTGGAATGAATTCCAGTTCGTCGTGGTGTATAAACTTCTTGATGATTTGCTGCATCCTGTTTGTCAGTATTTTATTGAGAATTGTTCATTTTTGTTCATTAGGAAGATTGGCCTATAGTTCTCTTTTTCGGTTGGGTCTTTCTCAAGTTTTGGTACAAGAGTAATATTTGCATCCAGTACTGACTTAGGGAGAATTGCTTCCATTTTGATTTCATTGAGGAGTTTGAGGAGGGTCAGCATTAAGTGTTCTTGGTATTTCTTGTAGAATTCCACAGTGAATCCATCTGGGCCTAGGCTTTTCTTTGTTGGTAAGGACTTAATTACATTTTCAATTTCATTAATAGAAATTGGGTTATTCAGCAGTTTTATATCTTATTGACCTAGCTTTGGGATTCCACATGTTTCTAGGAATCTGTCCATTTCTTCTGTGTTATCAAACCTATGAGAGTAGAGATTTTCAAAATAGGTGTTGATGGTCTTCTGTATTTCAACAGTTTATGTAGTGATTTCACCTTTTTCATTCCTTATTGCATGAATTTGAGTTTTTTTTCTTTCCTTTGTTTAATAAGATTGGCTAGGGGCTTATCAATTTAATTTAGTCTTTCAAAGAACCAACTCTTTGATTCATTGACTCTTTGTATTGTTTTCTTAGTCTCTATTGCATTAATTTCTGCTCTGATCTTTATAATTTCCTCCCTTCTTTTGGCTTTACACATGGCTTGCTCTTCTTTTTTCTAGATGTTTGAGTTGCAGTATCAGGTTATTTATTTGTGTTCCTTCTGTTTTCCTGATGTGGGAACTCAATACAATAAATTTTCCTCTGAGGTCTGCTTTCATTGCATCCCACAGATTCCAGTAAGTTGTATGTGTATTTTCATTTGCTTGCAGATATTGTTTAATTTCTTCTTTAATTTCCTCTGTGACCCACGTATTGCTCAAGAATGTATTATTCCGTTTCCATGTGTTTGTGGGGGTTTTGCAGTTTCTTTTATCATTAATTTCTAGTTTCATGCCACTATGATCTGACAACATGCATGGGATAATTTCAATTCTTTTGCATTTACTTAAACACATTCTGTGGGCTATTATATGGTATATTTTAGAGAATGTCCCATGTACTGCTGAGAAGAATGTATATTCTGATATTGTTGGATGGAACACTCTGTATACGTTTATCAAGTCCATTTGTTCACAGATCAGTTTCAGTTCTGTTATTTTTGCTGATTCTGTTTAGTTGATCTGTCCCTTTGTGTCAATGACATGTCAAGGTCTCCTGTTCTAATTGTGTTATTGTTTATTTGATTTTTCATTTCTGTTAATATTTGCTTTGTATAGGTGTGTGCTCTGGAATTTGGTGCATTTATATTTAAGATTGTTATCTCTTCCTCTTGAAGTTTTCCCCTACTAGTATGTAGTGACCTTCTTTATCGCTTCAGATCATTCTTGGTTTGAAGTTTACATTGTCTGCAAATGGAATAGCTACCCCCACTTTTTTTTGGGTACCTGTTGCATGAAGTATTGTTTTCCATCCTTTGATTTTCAGTCTATGAGTTTCCTTTTGGGTTAGATGGGTTTCTTGTATACAGTATATTTTTGGATGTTGTTTCTTGAGCCATTCTGCCAGTCTGTTTTAATTGGTGAATTGAGGCCATTTACATTAGTGGTTATAACTGTCATATATTGGTTTATTGTTGGCATGTTATCTTTCTGACGTTGTATCTTTATCTTTCCATTCTGTTTAATTGTCTGCCTTGCATAGTTGTTTTTTCCTATGTGTATCTAGAATGTCTTTCAGTATTCTATGTAGGGTTAGTCTGGTGATCATGAAGTTCTTCAGCTCTTCTTTGTCATGGAAGTATCTTATTTCTCCATCCATTTTGAAGGACACTTTTGCAGGGTACATCAGTCTTGGTGGAAGTTGTTTAATTTTAGGATCTGAAAAGTTCACTCCATGCTCTTCTTGACTTCATTATTTGTGTTGAGAAGTCTGCTGTGAATATAATGGGTTTTCCTTTATAAGTGATCTATCTTTTCTCTAACAGCTTTTAATATTCTGTTCTTATGTTGCAATTCTGGGATGTTGGTTATTATATGTCTGGATGTAGTTTTATTTTGGTTATAGCTATTTGGAGTTCTATATGCTTCAGTAATCCATATATCAATTTCCATTCTCATGTTTGGGAAATTTTCAGGTATTACTTCTGTAGATAACCTCTTGATATCATTTGTGTTGTTCCCTTCTTTTTCATTTATTCCTATTAATCTTATGTTGTTTTCTTTGCATTATCTTGCAGCTATTGAATTATTTCTTGATTCCTTGTTATTTTTAAATGATCTTTCCTTTCCTGTTCAGTAGCTGCAATCTTATCTTTGAGGTCTGAGATTCTATCTTCCCTTTCATTGAGGTGGTTTTGGCAACTTTCAATAGAACTTTTGATTTCCTGTATATCTCTTTAAATCTGCTTCATGCATTCTGTTTGTTTCTTATACTGTTCATTCAGGGATTCTATCTTTTTGCTTTGTTCTTCTAATTTTTTTAACTGTGCCTTCTTTAAATGTGTCCAATATTTCTTCCACTGTTTTTATCATTTCTTCTTTTGCCTGGGAGATTATTTCTGATTTGAGTTCTGTTATAGCTTCCTGGACTTGCTTCTTTATTTCAGTTGATATCATTTCAGGCATTTCAAGTACATGGCTTATATTTTCTTCTGTGCACATGGCTCCTAGGCTTTCTTGGGGTGGGCTGGATGTTTGAGATTGCATTTTGGTCTTTTGTCTTGTCATTTTCCTATATTCTGTGTTTCAGGCGATGTTCCAAAGCTTTCCCCGGGTGTGTTGGTAATCACCTCCTGTGCCCTTAGCTCCTAGGACTGAATGAAGGTCACTGAGTGTGGCCCAGTCAGGCCCACAGGACCTCCCAAGGCAAGTCCAGTGTTTTACGAAGGTAGGAGGGCACTTAACTGCTGGAAACGATGGTCTTAAACTCTCCCCAGGGCAGCGCTGGTGGACCTGAACCTACCTCACGTGGTGAGCCCAGTCCAGTGCTATAGGGACCTGGGCAGGCACTTAATCCCTTGGAACAATGGTCTTACACTCTCTCTGGGCAAGCACCAGCACACTGGCACTCCCGTCATGTGGCCTTGACTCCCTGAGATGGCCTTGGCTCCCTCAACTGGCCTTGAGTCTCTGGCTTGAAAGAAAGTCTCTGGGCATAGTCTAGTCAGGCCCACAAAACCTCTCAAGCCTAGGCTAGTCTTTTAGGGACCTGGGCAGGTACTTAACTACTGGGAGTGATGGCCTTACACTCTCCCTGGGACAGTGCCAGTGGGCTGGAACTCACCTCATGAAGTGAGTCTAGTCCAGTTTTTTAGGGAGCTGGGTGGGCACTTAACCACTTGGAGTGATGGTCCTAAACTCTATGTGGGCCAGCGCTGGCACACTGGTACTCCCCTCATGCAGCTTGACTCCCTTGCACAGCCTTGGCTCCCTCCAGTGGTACTCATTTCTGTCACAAATAGAGCCAAAATACAAATCAATCTCTTTAGTATCTTTGTATATCAGATACACTGAATTATTGCTTTGCTATATTTATTCTTGCATATTCATTTACTGATTTTCCTAAAATTGTATCTCCTTATATAAACTTATTTTTTGTTTGTTTCTTTGGTTGGTTGGTTTTCTGGAGGGACTGTGATTTGATTTGTTTGTCTTGTTTTTTTGTTCAACCAATAAATTCATTGTAGACCTTATATAAGAAGAGGGAATCAGTTCACCTCATGTCTAGTGTCTACACTAGGACAAAACATATTTGACAGTTATAGAAATAGCTCTGCATTAATCACAGTACTTTGCTATTTATTGACACAAATGCCAATATGAATATAGACAAGGTCTCTCCCTAAATATTTCATAGGATGTAAGACCATTTCTAATCTAGAAATACTTTCTCTTTGCAGCTTTAAAAATAAACACAAATACAAGTGTAGATAATTGCTCTATCCCCATGAGTAAATTCATTCTCTTAGGTTTCTCCTGCACCTGGGATATTCAGATCATCCTCTTTTTGGTCTTCTCTGGAACATACATCTCGACCCTAATTGAAAACCTGTGCATTATCTGTGTGGTGAGATGGGAATACCAACTACAAACTCCAATGTACATCCTCCTGGCCAAATTGCCTTCCTGGATATCTGTTTTATTAACTCTACTGTCCCCAATATGCCAACTTTCTCTTTGACAGCAAAACCATCTCTTTCTCTGGCTGCTTCCTGCAGTTCTACTTCTTCTCTATGGGCACCACTGAGATTTTCTTCCCATCTGTCATGGCCTTTGACAGGCACCTTGCAATCTTCAAGCCTCTGTACTACACCACCATCATGACTGTTCAGACATGCTTCAGAATGAGAGCTTGCTGCTGGGTGTGTGGTCTTTTGTGCTTCTTCTTGCCAGTTTACTTAATCTCTCAGGTCCCATTTGGCTGACTCAATAAGATAGATCACTTTTTATGTGACCCAGGACCCCTTCTAAAACTCCCCTGCTTAACAGCTCCTTTCACTGAATTGACCTGTGCCCTCTATAACTCAGTTCTCATTTTCTTCACTTTCCCTTTCATCACCATCTCCTACACCTTGGTCATCAGTGCTGTACTCAGTGTCTCCTCAGCAGAAGGCTGGAGAAAGGCTTTCTTCACTTGTGGTTCCCACCTGGCCATGGTGTCCCTCTTCTATGGCTCCATCATGATTGTATATGTGAGTCCCACTGCAGGTAACCCAGCAGGCATATGGAAAATGGTGACTTTGTTCTATTCTGTGCTAACTCCACTTCTCAACCCTTTGATTTATAGTCTATGAAATAAGGAGATGAAGGAGGCACTAGGGAAATTATTCAGGACTGTGAAATTTAGTTAGAGTCATGGAAAAAAGTTTTGAAGAACTTAGTCCACAACTGAAATACATGTGTTACACAAATAATTAAAATATAATAGTTAATTGAACTAAATGAATTTGAAATATATCCTTACTGGAATAAGGGATGGATTTAACTTCAGTAGAATATTTAAAAGGTTATACTACTCAATGGTCCATTTTTATCAGAGGAAATTTTATATTAGTAATAAAATTTTTCAAAGTGAAATAAAAGTAGACAAAAATGACACCATTCAGATTTTTAGAATTGTAGTTGTTATCTTTCTATCAATATTAGATAGTAATCACATGCATATATACACATGTAGACAAGTTATTCTATATTTACATATATTATTAAAACTTTCTGCTGTGAGTCTAAAATTATACATGCTAAATTTACATAACACTGTGGTCCGGGTTGGCCTCAAACTCATAGGGATCCTCCTGTCTCAGCCCATTGAATGCTTGGTTACAGGCATGTGCCACCACACCTGGCTAAGAACTCTTTTAGAAAGTTCTCTCTAACATGAGCCATTCAGTGTTTTTCCACACATGCCATTTGGCTTGTTAAGAGGTAAGAAGTTTCTAGGTATGTCTTCTGGCAACATTCTGAATAGCACTTGTAGCTCTAACTTTTAAAGTTAATTTTTCTCATCTCACATACAAATTCTCTACCCACTAGCAATCAGTCTCCACTCTCTCTTCTTTTTAGTTCCTAACACTACTAATCTATTTTCCATTCCTATGAATTGGTTATTCAGGAATTTCATATGAGTGGATTCTTACATCCTATGGTCTCTTGTGACTGACTTTTTTTCACTGAATAATAATGCTTACAATGACTGTTTATGTTGTACCAATTGTGAGTACTACATTCTTTTTGGTGGTTGAATATCATATCAGGAGGGCTATCCTACAATTTCTGTAATCTGTTAATCTGTTGATGAACATTTAAATGTGTCAGCTTTAGGAATAATACAAATAAATGGTGGAATCTTTTGTGAACATATTTATACTCTTTAGGATATATAAATATAAGTGAAATTACTGGGTTAACTTAGTGTGCAATATTTTACAAAGTGATCAACAATTTCTAAAAGGGACTACATTTTACTATCAAAAACAATGTATACACTATATTGAAAACACACTTTTTCTCTAAACCTTGTTATCATCTGTACTTTTACCATGTAAGTGGATGCAGTGTGATATGCTATTGTGGTTTTTAGTGACATTTCCTGAATGACTGATTTGATCATCTTTTCATTGGATACCTATAGAATTCACCTTAGAAAAAAAGTATATTTAAATCCTTACCATGTTTTAGTTGGCTTATTTTTCCTTTTTTCCCCATTATTGAGTCACTTTGTGTATTCTGGTTACAATTTATCAGATATATAATTTGCAATTATTCCAATTTATCTGTTTATTTCCCTTTGTCATTCCAGATTTTGAGGTTTTATCAAACAACAATTCTTAGCATAGTGACACAAAATCACTAATATATCTATACTATTTTAAGTTCAAAATTCCTTTATTTTATCTGATGTATATTTATATATATAAACAGAAGTTGCACAGATTAATGGGATGCAATACAAAGTTTAAAAACAGGTAAACATTTCAATATTTATCCTATAAACTATCTAATATCTCTATATAGTTTGTTTGATTTTAAAATCAAGTTAAGCAAATATGCAATAAAAGTCTAAAATAGTCCAGAATATTATCAACAAAGGATGACAAAGAACCACTACTGAAAGGCCAACTGATCTTTAGGTTTGTAAAAGAGATTCAAAGACAGATCTTGGTCACCTTGGTTTATAACTGTGAAACTGAGATCTAGAGAGAAAGATGCACCAGCTTTTGAAAGCAAAGCCAGCTCCCAAACACAGTCAAGCTGATTCTCTCATCCCAAGTGTCATAGTGAATCCATGGATTTAAATCTCATATTTTTGCCTATACAAGGGTGCTCTATTTCTCACTGTGTCAGAGTATCTTAACACACCACACATACACATGGCATCATAATCCAGACTGGATAGTGATGGTCTCTTAATTTTATCTGCATTATCTTTAGCACCTGCTAGACTATGAAGGGAATACTAAGACCCATCTTATTCATCTTTGTTGCTCAAAAACATCAGCCTTTGCTGGGCTGTATAAAACTTCTTTTGGAATATGGATGTCAACCGCAGCAGATCATATGTAGTGGCAGTCATTTAGAAAAAAAAATGTTTTAGAAAGCCTTGGAGACCACTATGAAGCAGCTCTGAGCAGGATTTAAAATTAACTAATTGGCTTTCTATGTTTATCTATGAGTCTATCCTAGGCCTAGGCTTCTTGCCTGGCAACAGGAGCTGATTTATAGTAAGTGAACCTGTATGAATCACTGGTCCTGGCTGAGGCTGTAGGGAGTGGCCTGTGAGGCCAGAGATACCTCAAAGGGCAAGGTAAGGCCACAGCTGAGGACACTTGGCTATAGCATTAATTAAGTACATAGAGACTGTAGCTGCAGGAATTACTCCTATGGTCTCACTTCTACCATGTCTTCATGGTAAGATGGTTCTAAATTGATGATTCATTACCTGGAGACATCCTTTTTTTGTCTTTTTTTTGGTATTTTTTTTTGAGACAGGGTCTTGCTATGAAGTTCAGACTGGCCTTGAGCTCACTTTGTAGCCCAGGCTGGTCTTGAACTCGCAAAGATCCTCCTGCCTCAGCCTCCCGAGTGCTGGGATTACAGGTGTAAGCCACCACGCCTGGCTACTTGGAGACATCCTTGAAGTGACTCCCAAGGTCCTTATCATTGCTTGTGCTTTCCTCAGTTTCCCTGTTCTTTGTTTTGGACCTAATAAAAATGGGCAGTCCAGAAAAGTCTTTGTTTTAGCCCTCAGAGTCTCAAACTCAGCTAAAGGGTTTTGACCCTCCTGGAGCCCTAAACTCATACCACTTGTCTCATTTTATTTAAGCCTTCACCATACACTTGTTTGGGAGATTGGGGATCTAGGTCAGGACCTGAGAAGAAAATATTTCTTTGAGTTTGGAAGCCAACAGAATTCTCCTAATAGGCTCTTGGATGTGTGCTAGGATAAAGAAAAGCAATCTGGTTTGTTCCAACCTCCAGTCCACTTAGGCAGATGAGCACGGTTTCTACTGCACCACACTTTCCGTGTTCACACTGCACATGCTGCTTCTGTGTTGTATCGCGTGATCAGCCCTGCAGCAGTAACCTGTGTCCTGAAGCAGTAATGAAGACCATCATGAAGGAAGTCTGGAGATGCTATGAAATCTTACAAGCAATTTTAGGCTAAAATTGCAATTGATGGGAAACATTATTTTCAGATTTGTAAGAATTTCTTTTTTAAAATAAATTTATATGATCCGTATAGAATAAGGCAAAAAAATACTGCAAGGTGATAAAAATGACAGTATTCTAGAGTATTTTGAATGTAGTGCAAAAAAATTGATGAATTGTACTTCACAAAAGATGTTGACTAAATTATAACAGTCTTCAAAGAATTTAGATATAGATAGGTGACAGATGATATATGAGATAGACAGATAAGTTGAAAGGTGAAATGAATTAATGAATTGAGTACTTAGGAAGTACGTCTCATTTTTCAGTTCAAAACAAATGATTTGGCCTTTACCATAATCCCTAGCCTGATTTTCTCTTTTGCCAACTATATTGATATATGTGTCAGCATTCACGTATTTTCTAAAACAAAAAATTATCCTAGAGTCATCATTTTCTTACAGACTCAAAGTATTTTTATTTTTCTTGCCTCCAAAATGAGGGATTTTAAAAATATCTTTTTATTTGTTATCATCTCACTGCAAAGATAAAATACTCACTATTCACAGTTTAAAGGAGGATAGGACAGTTCTGTTCATGGTTATCTGGCTCCAAGGCAGAAATTGCATGGTGAAAAGGTACTGTAGAGGAAAACTCTTGACACACTGCAGGAAGAAGAAAAATGTGGGAAAAGCTGGAAACAATAACATCCCCTGCAAGGTCAAGGCCCACCTCTTCAGATCAATCCCACTTCCTTATGGCACATTCTTCACTGAGTACAGTGCCCCATGATCCAATCACCTTCCAAAAGCTTCCCTTCTGAACACATGAGACTTTGTTGGGCATTTTGGATCTAAAGCATAACCTTCCATGCCTGGTCCCCACAACCCATGTCCTTCACATGCAAAATGCATTTAGTGCATCTGTAAGTTTCCAAAATCTTCACAGTTCTAGCATTGCTGAAAAGTCTAAGTCAAAATATTCTCTGAGACAAAAAGCAAACTCTTAGGTATGAATCTGTTAAAATTCAAAGAGAAAGTTATATATCTACAACTTACAGTAGCACAAAGCAAACATTCCCACTCCCCAAAGGAGGAATAACAGACTAGAAAGGATTCTCATCAGAAGAATACTGAGAAACTGCCAGGCACATGGAGATCCTGTATCCACAAGTTCAGTGCCCAGGGCATGTGGTGGTAAGACATTAGCTCCAAAGTGTTTCAGCTGCCCCATCTATAGTTGCAACCCATGTGGACTCCTGCAGGCTGCCTCTGCTCACTCACTGCCTGTGCATTTTCCCAGTGGAAACTCCATGTTTCTGGCATCTTCAGCTCACCAAGATTTCCACTTCAACTTTGGTTTCACACTTAGACATTTATCTATTGTGTTCCCTTGGGCTCCTGGTGAGGACTTTACCCCACACCACATTGCCTGGCTGCCTGTGCTTTCCTCTGAGATCTGATGGTGGCCCTGTGATCCTGTAACTTATATTATACCTACCTGAATAAGCCATAATATGTGGCCAAGTTCTCCTGCCAGCTCAAGTAATAGTCAGTCCACTTGAATCATGCTTTCAGAGGCCTTGGAGTAACTGCATAGCTGAAATTGAGGATACAGTTTCCTTGGGGGAGGGATGCAAATGAACACATTTCCTAGGGTCCTGTACTCAAAGCAATGATTCTGAAAGTAATTTACACTTTTACACATTTGTGTATTTGGAAAGAAAGGTGTGGTGAGTTCTCGAGATGCCCTCAAATATCTTTCCTCTTGTCCTTAAGCAAAGTCTATAACTTCTCTTTAGTGACAACCATCTTCTTCAGAAATTATATTCTCTTTGTCCCCAACTTTACTGGATCCTCTTTTCTGTCTAATCTGCAAATTTTCACAACAGTCACCACCACTTTTTATTTATGATTCTCATTGTAGATCTCATGGAGAAAAACTATGTAATCCATGACAATCAGGAAGCAGACCAAGTGAAGACACTGAAAAGAACCAGACATAATAGTGGAGACCAAACACAGAACACAGGTCCGTGCCTCAATTGCTCAACCAGATGTGTCTACAAGTGTGAAACTCCATCCAAACTATGACAGATTTATTGGCAATATTTTACTCTATTTCCTCATAACAATATGAGTTTGTTATATGAAATAAAAGAACAACCACAGAACTTTCATATTTTTAATAAGTATTATTTTAGCCATGCAGAGCTTAACAGAAAAATGGTCAATACATATTAATTGTAGATTGTTTTATCCCCTTTAAAAAGTCTGATTATAATCATAAGAGTAGAATTTAATGATTAGGGAGACCTTAAAATTTTAGAAAAAATTTTAGTGACAGCAACTGTGGTTACAGAGGAAGCAAAATATAATCCTGTGTATTCAGTCAGTGAAGACACATAATCTGAATGACACAATTAGCAGATGTGGTTTTTTCACTTCAATAAATGGCAAGTTTAACAAATTTTATGGGTGAATCTGCAGTGATCATGATGCTGTCTTAGGATACTATCTGTTAAATTATAAATTCCTTTGAGATTATTTCCCTGTGCATTGAGAGAAAATAAAGAACCATTCCCATTCAAAAGATGAAACAAACTTTTATGAGTGAGAACAATAACTGAAATAGAAGCAAAGTAAAAGGCAAGCACATATATTTATTACACTATAAATGCGGAATTCTCAGCACTGACTGTTTATTTCCCACTGACTTAAACATCTTTAAAACAATAACCAAATACCTCTGAAACAGGTTTTCTGGGTCCTCCAGTCCAATTCTTAAACAGTGAGAAGGAAGTCATGATAGCTTACAGAATTTTTTACTACCTCACAAAGGCCAGAGTTCTGTTTCATAGACTTCTCCTCGCTACCAGAGGAAAATTATATTGCCAATTTATACACAGAGCACACATTAAACAGAATTTATACTAAAAGATGAACATCTTCATTTATATTATCTGATACTTGAAATACTGCAGTTCCACTATTTTTGTTATAAAAATGTTTAAATGTACATTATTTAAATATACAAAAATAGACATGATAATATACTTGATATTTTTTGTCATAAGAGAGTTTATCAACTCCTTTCATCTATGAAAACCAAATGAGTTTAGAGCCCTAGAGAAATCATATCCCAGTGGATGCAGAGGCACGGAAATGTTAAAAAAAGGAGAAGGCAATAGCGTAGGTTATCTATGCATTTGAAATAGTTCAGCATATTTCCAGGTATATTTTAGTCTTACAGTAATAGAGATTAAGAACATTATATAACTGGAAGACATATATTTGTATAAATTTTTATTCTGTAAATGGATTATAAGGCATTCAACCTGGAGATATAGGGATATAATGTAAGTCTCAGAGTCACAGACATGGAAATCTGGTGATAGATGTGTCATATTCTAAAAGGAAGCAATTCTTTCATTTAATGATTCACATCAAAGCATTGAAAACATTCATGAGACTTCATTTATAGTGGAAAAACACCTGAAACATACTGCATGGATAACTATTATGTATCTATATTGGACTGTTCTGAGCAATAAATCTAATAATTCAAGTGTAAGAGTTTCAAATTGTTACGTACGGAATTTTAAAAATTTCTTCAGAAAACAGCAATAAAATTGTAGAAAATTTCAACTATACACCCAGATCAAAAGGTTTAATATCTCTGATAAATGGCCATTCAACAAATTTCAAAATCCCTATTCAAGAAAACCTACTAGATTTAAGTAACAGCAGGAGGTTTTGCTTTTTTTTGTCTGTTTGTTCTCCTTTCGGGTTTTGTGTTAGAAGGGGATGTTACTATTTCCCCAGCCTTATGGTGTACAGACTCTTTACTGACCAGGCAGGCCAGCCCATGAGAGCAAGCCTCTCCTGTTATTCCTCTCAGCTCCACCATGGACACAGATGCCCTTTCTTGGAGCCAAATCAGAGTATGTTACTGTGGTTTACATCACTCCTCTTGGATTTGGTGTCAAGTTATGGGTTCTTTCTTGGCTACTCATGGTACACAGGAAGTCCCAGAAGGTCTGCAGTTACATGGGCTGAATTTATTTGGAGAACATTTTAAATATCCACAATTTAAATGTGGAAAAATTGAAATGATAAAGTACTTGGTTCCTTTGATATCATAAAGGAAGATTATCAACTTCTTTCTACCATGACAATGAAATGAGATTAAAACCCCAGACAAATTGTGATCAAAGGCACAAATTTGTGAAAATATAGTTGGCAAAGAACTATATCAAAATTAAAATCTGTTTATGAGAAAATTGATATAGAGAATGACAAAGAGAATGTAGCCACAATGACAATGTATTTGCAAAAGACATATCTGACAAGAGAGTGTCATCCATCAATAGCAACAACAGTTACAACTGAACAATTAGAACAGGAAGAGCATTATTTTCAAAAATAACTCAAAGGAAGAAACTTTGCAGGATAATATTCACAAGTGGGTGCCACAGCACTGGTCACTCGAGAGATGCAAATTCAAACAACACTGAGATTTCACCTCACCCCAGAAAGAATGGCTAGTATTAAGAAATCAACCAATAACAAATGCTAGAGGGGCTGTGGAGAAAAAGGAGCCCTTCTCCTTTGTTGGTGGGAGTGCAGACTGGTGTTATCTATCACTGTGGCCATCAGAATGGAGAATCCGCAAAAAACTAGGATAAGGTCCCATCCAACCCAGCTATCCCCCTTTGGGTATCTTCCCAAAAGAATTAAAAACATCATCCTACAGTGATATAAATGCACACGTTTACAGCAGCACAGTTTGTAATTTCCAGATGTTGGAAACAACCTAAATGCCCATCATCTGAGGAATGGATAAAAAATCTGGTATTACTATGTAATGGAATAGTATTCAGCAATAAAGAATGATAAATTGAATATTTTTATAAATTGACATATGTTGAGAACATACTTATTAGTGAAATAAACCCATCATGAATGTATAATTATCATATTATTTCATTAGTATGATAAGGGGAAAACATGTATTTTGTCCCAGAGAGAATGACTTCAGCCAAACAATGACTCAGTCCACATCTGCCCTTACTTTAACTAACCCTTTGTGAGCCATTGTCTTTTGGATGTCTTAAGAAACTTTTGATGTGCTACAAGGTTTGTGTTTTTGCACTTGAATATCCAGCTGTTACAGTATATTAATTGAGGGTACAATCCTTTGTCCACTTACTTGCTTTTCATCTTTGCCAGAAATCAATTGTCTGTTATGTGAGTATCTATTTGGGGATTTCATATTGGTATCTTGGTGGTTTGTCTATCTTGATATTAATGTTGTTTTGTCATGATTGGTGTAACTTTGAGATAAGTCATGGGATTGGGAAGGGTTGGAACTCTAAATTTGTTCCTTCATCAAAGTTGTTTAGACTACTCTGAGTCTTTTCTATTTTTACAAAAAAGTAAGAATCAAAACATTAATCTATATGAAAAATGATGTTGGCAGTTTGATAAAAAATAACAAATGGGAAATAAATATACAAAGAAATGCTCATCATATCACCAGAGAATTTCAAATGAGATCACACACTTTCAATTGCACACCTATTTAAAATGTAGGACATGAAACACTGATGTGTGTATGCTTACAACAGCTTTCTTCATAACAATGATTTTAAAATACTCCAGTTACACAAAGATGTATGCCAGTGTTCTTGCTATCTTTACTTGTGGAACCAAAAAATTGTAAATGATCCAAATTTCCTCCAATAGATAAACTGATAACCTAATTGTGACATACTAAGGAGTGAAATACTAGTCAGCAATAAAGAGAAAGATGAGCTGAGGCATAGAACAATATGGTGCCAGTGAAAGGGCTTGTGCTGAGGGAAAGAAGGTGCATGCTTGTGTGTAGGACTCCGTTTTCTTTAAATAGAAGTCAAGGACATGTAACCTAACAACTAACAAAAAACAGATTAATGACTGTCTGGAGAAGCAGATGATATGTAGAGAGAAAAAAGTGTCACTTTCAAGGGGCTAGTGAACTTGGGGAGCAGGGCATATGTTCTTTGTATTAACTAGGATTATGAGCAATTTATTACCTTTCTACTACATCACAAAATGCCATTTAATCTCTAAGATGCCAAAATACCATAAATGTACTTAGACACTATATATATATACATATATACACACACACACACACACACACACACATATATATATATATATATATATACATATATATACCAGTACATGTATGCAGTTGACAGTGTCTGCCATCCTCATGTGGAGTTGGTAAGTGTGCATAACACATCTTCATTTCTTCTTTTTCTCCATCCCCTCCCCACTTTCTCACTCCTACCACATAGTCATCCTCTTCTCATCTAAGATCTATCACTCCACTTTATATTGTCAATCTTTTATTTTACTCTTTATTTGTAATTTGGGCTTCTCATGTAAGAGAAATAATTTGAAAAAAGAAAACTAAGCTGTCTCTTACACATGTACCCACTCCCTGGATGAATGAAAAATGTATGTATTGCAAAAATGTACTCATGAAAAATAATATAAAACTGAAAAAATGTAAAAAGTCAAACCATGTAATATTTTAGCTTGTGTGTTGAGAGTCATTTCAGTAAACATTATGGTCTCAAGGTGCATCTATTTTTTAAAAAATGGCACAAGTTTTCTTGATTGCAGAATAGTACTTCATTGTGTGTAAATACCATGTTTTCTTCATCCATTCACCTGTTAATGGACATAGAAACTGCTGCCAATATTTAGCTCTTATGAATTGTGCTGCAATAAATATGGCTATGCATGCATCACTGTACAGTAACTATGTATTAAACTTGCATCCGTGTCTTTAGCAAACTCTGAAATCTCCCGATAAGTTAACAACTAGTGCATTACTGTCCAGGACCTCAACTAATCACAGATAACACAGGAAAACCAGTATCTGACTAAGATTATCTGCCTATTTAGGCAACAGAGCACCTAATGTTAGGAGTTGTTGTTGACAAGCACATATCACGCCAAGCAGAATATGATGTAGAGGTAAAGCAGAACAAAAATATTAACTGGATGTAATTGTCTAAATCAAGATTAAGTAGGGCATGAAGATAGCAGAGTTATATCCTTGGTACTTTTTATTAAATGAAGAACAATTAAATGCTAATTTTTAATGCTGAGCAATTTATTTGAGGTTTTCTCATTTCTGTTTTGATTTCCAGAATGTTCAACAGTTGAAATCATTATTAGCAAAGAATTCCCCTAGAGTTGTCCAAGGTAGATTTGTTTATAATTCCTGTTCTCTTCAGAATATAAAAGAGGATAGTTATACCCACGAGACAGTTTCTGATGGTGAATATACAACAGGCTAAGGGAAAACACTGCATGAATAGTGTGTCCACACACCACGGATGTTATCTCACACATCCACAGAGAAGATTAAAAAGGACTTTTATCTAAGAGAGTATACTATGTTTAGTAAGTTATCTCATGTTCTGCATTCTATTCTTAATTAAAATATCTCAGCTATCTGCTTCATATGTGTCCATGACACTTAGAGATGTGAATAGCTTATTTATCTTCTGTCACTTTCAAAAAGCAGTTCACACTTGCTTTCCTTGTCTCGTATCCTTTCTGAGTATTTTCAGAATGTTTAATAACAGTGCACACACAACCCAAACACCTGCCTCAGAGAGGTTCTTAAGTCTGTGTCAGAGGATCACAGTTCTTTCGTGGCTACTCAATCTGAGCAGCTTCTAAATATCATTACTCAAATTGTTCCTCCTATTTAAGAGAATGATGGTTTTTACTTCATCATGAGTATTGCATATAAGAGAACATTTTGCATACAGACAAAAATGAGAAGAATTACCTATTGAATGAAAAGGTACGCTATTGCATAAACAGTTAAAACTCATGCCTGAGAATGAAGGAAGTCCTTATGAGCTAGTTGAAGAAACTTAGACTTTCTTCTTATGTATCTGACCCAATGAATATGTGACAATATTAAATCTTTTGAGGACGAATTTCATCTTGTAAAAATGTAAATATAGAGAATCTCATAGTGTAGAGTATTATAGAAATATATTCACAAAGGCATCATATATTGAAGGAGATAAAAAAAAACATTGCTTATTTTGATTGTCCTAAAAGAGCAATTCAATTTGGTTCCTTTCCTAATTTTTCTGTTTCACCAGTTTCAGAAGAACTGTCATTTTTGTAAGAAATCACCTTGCATAATAGGTAAGAATTCCAAATATACCATGATGTCCTATTGCCTTTTGTAGTTCTGTTAAAATGTTGACAACTCTTCCTATGAAGGACACAGGAAAGGGTAAAACTGTTAAGCACTGGAAAGCAAGCAGCATGTCTGTGTATTCTACATGGCTGCTGAGTGGTGTAGGTCAATTTACATAAAATGTAAATATTTTGTAGTAGTATTTCAAAAATATTTTTAAAAAACTCATTGTATATCTTTCATTTACATAAAGTACAAAAAAAATTCAGCCAATAGGTTTTGGAAATGAAATTAAGAAAAATCTTGAAATATAGCAAGGTGAAGTAAGACTTATTCACTGAAGACCAAGACTCCTTGGCATGTGTGCTGATTCCTCTTCATAACTCATGCATTAGACAGAGTGTCTTACTCACAGTTGAAATGAAGGCAGAAATATTCTTCAGCTGAAGCCAATACATAACAGATTAAGATTTCAAATAAATTGGAGTAATTAAATAATCTTGGTAATAATCTAAGTAATTAAATAATCTGCTAATTTTCCAAAATATTTTGGTTAATATTAATAGAGTAATATTTGTGTACCGATGTACTGTACTAACAATTACAAACTGATTTTAAAAATAGAATTATTTTAGGTTGGTGAATTATTTCCTAGGTGTATAAATAGTGTTTTTTGTTTGTTTGTTTTTAGAAAATTCTTCTCTCAAACACAGCTGAAATCTTGGAATTGCTCTTAGCTATCTTCCTTGTCACTTATTCAAGGGCAGAAATAATCACTGAAAATTTGTCCTGGAAAAGCTTGTATTGATAATTTGCATTTACAAAGTACTTTTAAGAAAAAGGTCAGGTTGTTTACATACCTCAGAAATCATGGATCTCTTATTGGGTTTCATATTGGAAGAAATTATACAAATCTTTCTTATTATAACATATTTGCGTATTTGTAAGTTGTAAGATCATTATGTATTCCCTTATCCACAGCAAACGTGTTTTGTCTGATTTCCTTAGGAAATTTTTTTTTGTTGTCATTCTTAATCTGTGCCTCTAAGTGCTTACTATAAGGAGAGGGGAATACAGTGGTCATGATGAGGTAAAAGTTTTAATCTCCTTGGACTGCTGTGTAGATTTCATGTTATCAGAGAGAATATTACACCCAGAATCTGAAATAATGCTGAGAGAGAAACAGCAATGGTAACTTACTATTTTATCATCACTTTTAAGACAAATTTTGAATTCAGTAAATATCAATATAAACAACATCATTATACACTTAAAGATGAATCATATTAAATGAAATTGAAAATTTAATCACTTTCAGGACTATAACTTAAGATGTATTTGTCTTACACATATGTTTGATTTATCTCACTTTAGAAAAAATATATATGTATAATGTATACAAATAGAGAAACAAAATAATAGAAAGTTGATAGTTATGAGATGGTAATATTCCAAACCCAATGCATTTCCCAGTATTCATTCATATAAATGACATAAATATGATCTATGTATAAGCTTGAGTTATAAGAAGAGTCTTAGAGTTCTTGAAGTCAGAATCTTCAAGTTGCCTTTAAGTTTGCTTAATCTCTTTCTAAATGAACTGCACTGATTTTGACCCAATCAACTTAGCTTGCTATACTAAGTTAACTATACAGTAAGTTTTGATTAATGGTGAATTGTGTGGTTAGGTTTGTATTCAAATCATTATGCAATGATGAGTATTATAAGGCTTGTATATACTTTCTCTTCTAAAGGTTATTCCACTATGTGTTTTTAAAAGGGTAAGCTAAGATTTCCTATGGAACAGGTATAGTCAAGTATTTAAAATTTGTCCTCTATGATGCAGAAAAATTTCTCAATACTTGATTATACATGTAAATTTGTATTATATACTTCCCATAAAAAAGAACCATGCAATATTTAACTTTCTACCTTATTTTCCTTAGCATGATGTTTTCCAGAAAATGACACAATTTCATTCTTTTTCTCTTAGAATAATATTCCATTATGTATATAGACCACAATTGTTTTATTCATCTGTTATAAGCATTTATCTGTTTCAACAGTTTAACTATTATAAACCACTCTGCTATAAACATGGGTATGTATGTATTACTATATTACAATGTCTAACTCCAGGAATATAACTAGAAGAGACATAGTTGTGTCAAATGGAATTTCTATTTTTAGCTTTTGAGAAGAACTGTATTCATACTGACTTCTATATTTCTTGTGCTCATTCCCTGGTATTTGTTGCTTTTTGGTTCTTGATGATGGCCATTCTGATTTAGATAAGACAGACAGAACTTTTTTGATCTGTGTTACAGTTTGTGTCTGGATGTCCCCTCAAAAGCTCATTCAGTCATGGGTGAGAGCTTCTAGAATTTGTGATTGATTCAAGGTCCAATAGTGTGATTATGGATGGATGTGAGTGCTACACCCACCCTAAGGTGGATGTGGCATACACACAGTATAAGGTACAGAACTTCCCCCTTTTTTCACTTCCCCTTTTTTGTTTTTTTTTTGCCTTTGCTGTTTTCTGTTGCCATGCACTGTCATGCTGCCCTGCCTTGGAACCAACTGATTATGGACTGGAACCTCCAAACTGTGAGCTAAATAAACCTTTCCTTCCTTCATTTTGAGGATCAGGTATTTTGTCTAGCAATGAGAGAAAAACAACTAATACAATCTGCATTTACCTAATGACTACAGCTGAACATTTTGTCACGTACTTACCATTGGAGAATACATTCCAAGTCCTCTGTTTATCTGAAAGTGTAAAGAGTATTGAATCTTACATAGCATATTTTTCCAATAAAATTGGAAATTGTGTATGTATGACAAGGTTTAACAAATAAAGTAGGCTAAGAAACAAATTAATAATAACTAAAATTACGAGGGAACAATCTAAACAACATACTGTAACAAAAATTATATGAATATGATGTCTCTCCCTTGAAGAACTAAAGACAAATGGCAATACTTACTGAGTAAATTTGATTACTGGCAGCTGAAGCAATGAAACCAAAATTGTATGTAAAAGGGGCTGTTGTAATTGAGCTAATTTGTTATTTGGTGCAATGGCTATTGTTGCTCCCCTCAGCTCTTTTTTCTTGGAGCAATGGACAGAGGCAGGATTCCAAGTGTCAACCTTATTTTTGCCTTACTTTTTGAAGTACTATTTTTCCTACTTTCATCTTGTAAGGTTGAATGTTCAATAAATTGCTTTCATAGAAATCTTATCTTAGTCTCTGCTTCTTGGAAAACCAATCTTGGACATTCTATTTCAATTTCAGGTACAGTCCTGTATATGCTTGATTAAGATTTCTCATCACAAATGATAATTTTATTCCTTGGTGCAGATGATAAAAATTGAATGTGAGTACTAAAATCTAAAAATTATCTATCTTTTCTCATTCTAATAACTGGAAATCTATCATATATAGGTTATTTTAGAGAATACACTGAAAAAGATGGATGGAGGAAATCAGTGTATGGTGACAGAATTTGAGCTTCTGGGACTTTGCCACTCCTGGAAAATTCAAGTGTTACTCTTTGTTATATTTTTTATGCTTTACTTGGTCATTATACCTGGAAATATTGTTCTTGTGATCTTAATCATCACAGACACGCATCTGCATTCCTCCATGTACTTGTTGGCAAATCTGTCCTTTGTTGATATGTGGCTTTCCTCAATCACTACTCCTAAAATGATCACAGATCTCAGAGTGAACAAGACCATTTCCTTTGAAGGATGCATGTCTCAGGTATTCTTTTCTCAATTCATTGCAGCACTTGAAATCTTTCTCCTGGTGGCAATGGCCTATGACCGCTATGTGGCCATCTGCAAACCACTGCACTACTCCACTATTATGAGCCTGCAAAGGTGCATTGGACTGGTGGTGGCTGCATGGACAGCAGGTCTTTTGCATGCCATGAGTCAAGTGGTTTTTATTGTAAAGCTTCCTTTCTGTGGCCCCAAAGAAATAAATAGCTTCTTCTGTTGACAGACCACTGATAATTAAGTTAGCCTGCATAAATTCTCATAATTTGGAAATTTTCATGAATGTTAATTGTGGCTTTGTGGCCCTAACTTCCTTTGTTCTCTTGATGATATCTTACACACATATTCTTATCACTGTCTGCAAAAGCTCTAAAACTGGTGCAAACAAGGCACTGTCCACCTGTACTGCCCACATCACAGTTGTGGTGCTCTTCTTTGGGCCCTGCATCTTTTTGTATGTGTGGCCACTCAGCCTCACCTGGATAGACAAATTTCTTGCTGTGTTTTACACTGTTTTCACACTGCTCCTAAATCCAGTCATTTATATACTAAGAAATAATGAAATGAAAAATGCTATGAAGAGATATAGAAGATACTATGTGGATTTTATACAAAATGTTTTATGTTTAGAAACCTAGTAATCAGCAATTAGCTAATCAGCCTTCTTATTCCTTCAACTTTGTTAAATGACACCTATATTTTATTAAAAACACACATTTATGATAGCAGTGAGCATCTTACTGAATATTTTATAAATTTTTTTCCAAATCCAAAAGAAAAAATGTTTCTGTACATTGGAACTTCCCTTGATGTTTTCACTCATACCTTATTTTAAAAAATGTAATCATTATTTTTCTCAGTGTAACATTTTACCTAAGTACTAGTGTAAAAGAAAATCAAAGAAAAAAATGAAAAGGAAGTAAAGTGATAAATTACACAGTAAATAATAGTCCTAATTTACTTTGCTTGGATTTTATTAACTCAGCCAAAAAAAGTTTATTTAAAAATTATGTTTTTACAAAATGATTTTAATCACATCAAAAGAAATTTCCTGTGGCCAAGTATACTTTTTTGTAAATAATAATACCAAAAATAAAGTAATTTATATTAAGAAAATGTTGCTTATTCAGGAAGATATAACTATTTAAATATGGCCATCCTTAATGTAACAGAACTTAAAAACATGTGAAAAACATGATAGAATTGCCTGGAGAAAGAGACAAAAATTTGTAATCAAACATTTCAACATTCCTCTCAGTAACTAAGAGATGATATAATAAAAATTTAATGAGGTTGATATGAATAACACCATCAACCGATTGAAAGTTATTGATATTATAGAACACTTTAATCAAAAACATCAACAAGGATATTATTCATTTTCAAGGGCAAACATAGCATATCCCAAATAGAACTATATACTGGACCATAAAAAGAGTTCAGTTAAACTTGAAAATGTAAAGATCACATATAAATTTATATGTATATTTTCATAACAGCCTTATTTATAATAGCCAAAATATAGTAACAACATAATGTTGCTCATCAGATAAATCAACAACCAAATTAAATAAAATGGAATATCATGCAGCAATAAAGAAATGCATTCTTCATCAACAGAACATGATATGTATGAGAGGAAAGATTTATTAAATGATAGATGCTAATCCAAAAAAGAATATGTAATACTTGATACTATGTATATGAATGTATATTTATATATTTATGGAAAATATAAACTAATAATCTATAATGTGAACTATAAGAAAAATGCGAACTATAAGAAAATGTGAACTAATAAAATAGTGATAAGACACAAATAATAGTTGGGGAGAATGCTTGGGGGACTGGAAAGAGGCTTACTAAAGGGGAACAAATCTTTGAGGGCTGAGGTAAAAACACATTCCAGCAGCTTATTGTGTGGGTTTGCATGATTTTATGCATATGCAAGTCAAAATTTTTAAAATTAAACATTTGGAAAATGGGCAGTTTAATGTGTATCAATTATAAGATGAAAAAATTATTTTAGAAAGCAAAAGGTCACAATAAATTTTTTTTTCAATATTTTTATATTGTCATGCCTTTTCAAATAATATTTTTTTATGAAGGCAGCATTTAATCATTACACCAGCAGACTATTGGATCTTCATGCCAGTGGACTATTCAAAGGCAACAGTGCTGAGTTTAGGAAGAGTTTAGTTTATATGGAATTTAAAAGTGAGAGGTACAAAGCAAGTGACTAAATGCTACATAATTGGTTACATGCATTGAGTCATTTATTGACAAGAAGGCTATTCTTGAAACAAAGGAATTGTTTATCTTAATATAGAACCACTACAGGAAAAAGGGCAGGGGCCTCTTTCAGTGTGAGCATAGTTAAAGGCATTACCATAAAAGGGGGCCTTGAATTAGCCCACTGCCTTCATTACCTTAATTACCCTGACTCAGGGTTCATCTGAGTAACAACTAGGCTGTAAACACCATCAAGGCCAATTGAGTTCAGCAGAAATAGCAGAAACAAAACTTGGTCAGAGATTTCTAATTGATCTTGATATATCTATAAGTGTGCTATCTTATAAATGTGTCCCTACAGTATAATTGTGCCCCAACTTTTCCCTGTTTCTATTATATAGGAGTCAAATAATATTTCTGAATACATGAACAAATAAAGTCCTTCCCATCTTTACCATCCACATGAACCAGTCACCAAATACCAACAGTTGTTTGTTTCTGATCTATTTCAGATTCATAACTTTCTTTCTACTCATCCACACTATTGTCTGGTATCCTGCTTCTGACTCACCCCACTTCACACTATACAGTACAGTGAGTATTTAGATACTCAGAATTTTGTAACCAGAAATCGTTTTATGCTTTTTATAACACACAATAGGAATTCAATAAGCATCTGTGAATGATTAGATAAAGTGGCATTGATTATATCAGGAATGTATTAAGAAATCTACTGGCTCTAACTTTGGGCTCCTTATCTTATGAATTCAATAATCTACCAACAAAAATTCATAGATACATTATTTTGAACTTACAAACATCTGTCTTCTCATAAAATACTGATATAAAGGAATGAAACGCCCAACCGACTATGTCCACGAGTTCATGTTCTCTAAAATCAAAGAATGAATTTTAGGAACAACATAAGTGAAGAGTAGAATATATTTATTGATATTGAGAGAAAGAGAGCTTCTGTCTGAAGAGAGACAGAAGAGGGTCCTGAGTGGGTTGCCCCAATAAATGTTATTTAAACTGACATCTGTATTAAATTTTTAAAAAACTAAGGATATTAATAATCTGACAGCTGGTACATAGCAGGGCATCTTTCATTATGTTCGTTGTTTCTTGTTTTACCTTAGAGATTTCTGATTTTATTTGATTTACAGTTTCGCAGAACTGTTTCTTTACTTAAACTGCTGTCATTTCAGAAATGACAGCAATACATTCTTATACCTTCTAAGTCCATGTCTCTTGGATTTGTCTAGAATGGGCTGTAGATTTGAAATTTCATTTTATTTGTTTTGTCATTTTCCTTTTTTTTTTTCCTCTGGGGCAACTGAATGCAAAGTCTCAGTTTTTTCCTGAGTTGGCATTGGCTGTCTGTACAGGAGGGAGTCTCCCCAACTGAGTGGGGATCATCGGATGGGCCTTTCCCAGGCCCTGTGTGGCATGCTGAGGCTCCTTGGATGGATGGAGAGTTTGCTCGACATGTCTTTACTAGGTCCTAGGTGGCACCCTGACACTACCCAGCTGGTTGAGGTAACTAGATGGGACTTTACCAGGCTCTATGTGGGCACTGAGGCTTCCCAGCTAGGTGGAATTCACTGGATGGACCTTTGCCAGGGCTGGCATGGCACACTGAGGCTCCCTGGCTGGGAGAATTTTATTGGGCAGACATCTACCAGGTCCCAAACCTGGATGGGTAGAGACCTGTTGTAGAGCTCTGAAGCTCCTTTGCTAGCTGGGGTCATGGGGTGTAGCTTCACCAGGCACTGTGCAGGCACCCAGGCTCCTTACCACTTGGGGTTAAGAGGTGGGTTTTAGCATGTGCTGTGTGAGCACTGAGGCTCTCCCACTATGTGGAGTTCACTGGAAGACCTCTACCAGGTCTCAATAAGGACAATAAGGGCAATGAGCCTCCTTTGCTGAGTGGAACTCACTGGATAGGCCTCTACCAGCTCTGGTGCAGAACACCAGTGCTGCCAGGCTGGTTATGGTTTCAGGGCAGATCACTACAAGGCCTGTGTGATGCTCTGATATTCCCTGACTGGTTGGGATAAGGTACACAAACTTTTTGTCAAGCCATAACATACGTCATCTGGAGTCCACCACCCAATCCAGTCCTTCTTCCAAGCAGAAACCTCCCAAGTCTGATCTTTACCTACAGAATTTCTACCAACATTCTAGACTATGACCAGAATCTTACAAACAGAATAGACTAAGACATTCCAATACTACTCTTTCAGGCAACATCTCTGAACCTTTCCAAACTCTTCCCACAAGTCATTTCCAAAGGCTCATGAATCACATGATCAGGTATAGTCACAGCAAAGACCTCACTCTCTGGAGCCAAATTCTGTCTTGGTTACAATTTTTTTGGTTGTTGTTGCCGGGATAAAACATCCAACGCCCAATTTAAGAAATAAAAAGTTTATTTATCTCACAGTTTGTGGAGATTTCAGTCCATTATTAGCAGGCTGCAAAGCAGAGTGGCACTGAACAGGGGCAACATTTCAAGGAAGCAGAAGACAGTAATATCAGCAATAGCAAATCGGGGAAAGAGCAAACCTCATTTCCTACCTCATATGGTGAGGTGGCTGCCACCTTCTAGGATGGATATAGCACTCTCACCAATTTCTTGCCCTCTTCCTGCACAAGAAGAGGATGTTTACAACATAAGGACCTGGCTCCCAGCAAAGTCACTTAGTGGAGCTTCTAAACTTCTCAAATTGACACAATTTTACAGAGTCGAAATAGGGAAGTATATTATGAAACTTGTAACTTCAGTATTTCCTATTTGTACTAATATTACTCAGAAACAATAGCATTTCAGTACAATAAAAAGATGATATAATAAACATAACTGTGAACTAAAGAAACCAGAGATTGTTCTATTAGCAAGCAAAATTGTCTTCAGAACAAAAATACTACCAGAGAAATAAAAATTGCGTCATATTGATGTAGAAGCTGATAAATTATATGTAAATATTATAATTACTTATATTCCTAATAAAAAAGATTTAAAATATTTGAAATGAAAATTAATAGAAATAAAAGAATCAATAGAAGAAAAGTATAGAACATCGCAGAAGCCAGCTTCAGGGATAAACTGCTTGGAACCTCCCCTGAGGGCCACCCTGCCACCAGGAACATAGTGGAAGCCTGCATCAGGCGTAAACTGTCTGCTACCTGGAACAGGGAACATCAAGGAAGCCTGCCTCAGGCATAAGCTGCCTGGAACCTCCCCTATGGGTGCACCCTAACACCTGGAAGCCCACCCCAGACTGCTTCTGCTGGGCCTGCCCTCCCACCTGGTACATCAGAAGACGTCAGCAGGAGTCAGTGTGAAAAAATTTGGAACTTTGCTCCCAGGCAGCGAACTTTGGACTGCAGTGAATTAACTGTGTCAGTGTGGTGAGTATACCCCTAAAATAGAGGTGTACAGTGGGTAAATAGGCCAGTAATAAAACATCATCCAACTAACTGTAAGACCTTGGTGAGTCTAAAAAGAGTGTATGTGATCCCCTCCTACACATAGAAAACATCAGGCAAAGTGAAAATGACAAAACAAAAAAGCAAAATGCAGTCTCAAACATGTTCACCAGACACAAGTACAGGAGATAGGGAAAAAGAGGACACCAAAAGGGACACACCAGGAATTTCAGAAAAGATAGCGAGTGAAATAAAAAAAAAAACTCCATCAGCCTATAGAGGAAATCAAATTAGAAGTATTCTCCCAAGTAAAGAGAAATAACAACCTTAGTAAAGAAGTTGTTGAATGCAGCTAAAGAAGGAATAGAGAAAAAAGTACAGGGGCATGGGAAACTGATTGAAACCTTGAATAAACAATATAGAAAACAAGCAGAATTCATGAAACAAACTCAAAGAGACATCCAAGAAACAAAAAAAATTCAATTGAAAGCATGCAAAACTGCCTAAAGGAAGCTGAGGATAGGATTTTGGACCTTGAGGACAGGATCACAATTAGTGATCAAGAAAGGATAGAACTTTTAAAAATACCAAAGCAGTGTGAAATGACAATCCAGAAGCTTCATGATGATGCCAAGAGCAACAATATAAGGATAATGGTCAGTAGTGAAGATACAGGAGTCCAGGCAAATAACATACGTATTTACAGAAATAATAGCAGAAAATTTCCAAAACATGGGGAAAGAATCTGATATGCAGCTAAGTGAGGTATATAAGACACCAAAAGGTCACAATTAACATAAATCCACAACCAGACACATAATAATTAAGATCTCAGACATACAGCATAAAAACAGAATACTACAAGCTGTCAGAGAAAAGACACAACTCATCTATCAAGGAAAGCCCATTAGAACCATGGCAGACTTTTCAGCAAAAACCCTCAAATCAAGAAGAGCTTGGAGTGAGGTATTTCAAGTCCTGAAAAAAACCAACCTTCTGCCCAGACTGATGTACCCAGAAAAACTTTCATTCAAATTTAATGGAGAAACAAGATACTTCCATGACAAAGAACAACTGAAGAAATTCATGTCCACAAAACCAACCCTAGAAAGAGTACTGAAAGACATACTAGACAGAGATAAAAATGTCCACAATCCCCAAAACAACAACAGAAAGAAACCACCTGGTAGGATAAGCAATTAAATAATGGGAAAAGCAAAAAGAAACAACTGGAACATAACATGGCAAAGCTAAGCCAGTACATATCAGTGATATCCATAAATATAAATGGCCTCATTCACCTATAAAAAGAAATAGGTTGACAGAATGGATCAAGAAACAGGAACCCACAATATGCTATACACAAGAAACACATCTGACCCAAAAGGAAACTCATAGATTGAAAGCCAAAAGATGGAAAACTGTATTCCATGCAATAGGAACCCAGAAAAAAGCAGGGGTAGCTATCCTATTTGCAGACAACATGAACTTCAAATTAAAATGATTAAAAGAGATAGAGGTCACTACACACTAGTTAGTGGAAAAATTCAAGAGGAAGAACTAATAATTATAAATATATATGCACCAAATACAGAAGCACCCAACTATACAAGACAAATACTGATGGACATGAAAAACCAAATACACAAGAACACAATTATAGCAGGAGATCTTGACAGCACATTGTCACAAAGAGATAGATCAACTAGACAAAAATTCAGCAAAGAAATAACAGAACTGAATCATACTTGTGAGTGATTGGATTTAGCAGATGTTTACAGAGTGTTCCAACCAACCACATCAGAATACACATTCTTCTCAGCAGTGCATGGGACACTTTCCAAAGCAGACCATATATTTTCCCATAAAACATTCTGAAATAAATGCAAAGGTATTGAAATCATACCATGCAAAATATCTGACCATAGTGCATTGAAACTGGAAATTAATGGCAAAAGAATTTGTAAAACCTGAGTAAATACATGGAAATTAAATAACAGACTTTTGAACAACCAGTGGGCTACAGATGAAATTAAAGAAGAAATATAGCAATAAATACAATTCAATGAAAATATAGAAACAACATACTGTAATCTGTGGGATGCAATGAAAGCAGTTTTAAGAGGGAAATATATAGCAATAAGTTGTCATATCAAGAAAACAGAATGAGCACAAATAAACAACCTAATTATCCATCTCATGCTTCTAGAAAAGGAAGAGCAAGCTAAATCCAAATCTCACAGAAGAGAGGAAATTGTAAAGATTACAGGAGAAATCAATGCAATTCAAACTAAAAAAACAATAGAAATCATTAATGGACTGAAAAGCTGGTTTTTTGAGAGAATAATCAAAATTTACAAACCCCTAGCTAACCTTATCATGAAAAAGAAAGAAAAAACCCAAATTCATGCAATAAGAACTGAAAAGGGAGAAAATACTACAGACCCCATGGAAATTCAAAAGATCATGAACACATACTTTGAAAATCTCTACTCACATAGAGTGGAAAACACAGAGGAAATGGACAGATTTCTAGAAACATATGAACTACCAAAGCTCAACCAAGAAAATATAGCAATTTTGAACCACCCAATATCAGCTATTGAAATTGAAAATGTAATTAAAAACTTGCCAACAAAGAAAAGCCCAGGTCCGGATGGATTCACAGCTGAATTCTACCAGAAATTTAGAGAAGATTTGTGCCAATACTCATTAAATTCTTCAATGAAACTGAGAAGAAAGAAATCCTCTCTAAATAATTCCTGGAGGCAAATATTACTTTGATACCAAAACTGGAGAAAGATCCAACCAAAAAAGAGAACTATAGGCCAATCTCACTAATAAACATTGATGCAAAGATTCTCAACAAAATACTGGCAAATAGAATGCAGCAAATCATCAAGAAGATTATACATCATGATCAAGTGGGGTTCATTCCAGAAATGCAGGGATGGTTTAACATACGCAAATCAATAAATGTAACACACCACATCAACAGAGCCAGAAACAAAAACCACATGGTCATCTCAATAGATGCATAAAAAGCTTTCGACAAAGTCCAACAATGTTTATTAGAAAAACCCTTCAGAAACTGGGAATACGTGGTGTGTACCTCAACCTTTAAAAGGCTATCTATGACAAACCAACAACCAACATTATACTAAATGGACAAAAACTGCAATCTTTCACTTTAAAATCAGGAACAAGACAGGGATGTCCACTATCACCACTCCTTTTCAATATAGTTCTGTATACACTAGCCAGGGCAATCAGACAAAAGAGGGAAATAAAAGGAATAAAAATAGGAAAGGAAGAAGTTAAATTATCACTATTTGCAGATGACATGATACTCTATATAGAAGACCCCAAAATCTCCATTAAAAGACTATTAGGGGTAATAAACAAGTTTCACAGTGTAACTGCATACAAAGTCAGTGCTCAAAAATCAATAGCATTCCTGTACACAAACAAAGAACTCACTGAGAGAGAAGTTATGGAAATATCACCCTTTACAATAACATCTAAAAAAATGAAACACTTAGGAATCAACCTAACTAAAAATATAAAACCTATATTCTGAATATTATACTACATTGAAAAAGGAGATTGAAGAAGATATTAGAAATTGGAAGGATATTCCTTGCTCTTGGTTAGGAAGAACCAACATTGTGAAGATGGCAATACTCTCCAAACTGTTATACAGATTTAATGCAATCCCAATCAAAATACCATTGACATACCTCACAGATCTAGAGAAAACACTCCTAAAATTCATTTAGAAACAGAACAAACCTAGAATAGCAAAGGCAATTCTGGGCAACAAAGGCAAGGCAGGAGGCATCTCAATTCCTGACCTGAAACAGTACTATAAGGCCACAGTGATAAAAATCAGCATGGTACTGGCAAAGAAATAGACCCGAGGATCAATGGAACAGATTAAAAGGTGCAAGCACAACTACAAAGACACTCAGCCACCTGATACTTGACAAAGGAGTTAAATATGTCCACTGGAAGAAGGATAGTCTCTTTAATAAATGGTGTTGGAAAAATTGGCTTTCCACATGCCAAAGACTGAAAGTAGATCCAAGCCTATCACCATGGACAAAACTAAAGTCTAAATGGATCAAAGACCTAAGTATTAAAACAGAAACACTAAATCTACTGGAAGACAAGGTAGACAGAAGTCTTGGAGACATAGAAGTAGGCAGAGAATTTATGAACAAAACCCAAACTGCATGGGAAACACTTCAAAGAATCAACAACTGGAATCTCATATTATTGAAAAGTTTCTGCACTTCAAAGGAAATCACCAACAGAGTGAAAAGAAAACCCACAGAGTGGGAAAGAATTTTAGCCACAACCCCTCAGACAAAGGACTTGTGTCCAGAACATATAAAGAATTGAAAAACATCAAACTCCCCAAATTCAAAGACCCTCTCCAAAAATGGGCATCTGAGGTGAACACACAGTTCTCAGAGAAAGATATACAAATGGCAAATAAATACATGAAGAAATGTTCACCATCACTGATCATTCAAGAAATGCAAATTAAAACAACATTGAAATTTCACCTCACTCTGGAAAGAATAGCTGCCATCAAGAAATCAACTGATAATAAATGTTGGCAAGGCTGCTGGGGAAAAAGTAACACTGCTCTACTGTAGCTGGGAATGTAGACTGGTGCAACCATTATGGAAATCCATATGGAGAATTCTCAGAAGACTAGGATTGGAAGCCCCATTCAATCCAGCCCTTCCCCTCCTGGGTATTTTCCCAGAACTGAAAAGTTCATATCACAGTGATGTATGTGCACCCATGTTCATAGCAGCAGAATTTGTGGTAGCTAAATCTTGGAAACACCAAGATGCCCATCTACTGCAGAGTGGATGAAAAAGTTGTGGCATTTTTATACAATGGAATATTATTCAGCTATAAAAATGGATGATCTTGAGGCCTTCATAGGTAAATGGAGACAACTTGAGACTATCTTCATTAGTGAAATAAATAAGAATCATATTTATAAATATCATATTGTATATCTAGTGTAAAAAGTAAATAGGAACTACAAGTGTAATTAAACCAAAATGTGTAATTGCTATTGTAAAAAAGAGAGGAAAAGAAAGTGTTCTAAGGGATATAACTGCATGCATGTTTGAGTGCGTAAAATAGATGACCACATTGCCGAATCTTTGTTGGATCTTTGAGAAGAACTGTTTGCAGTCTCACTGTTTGAATGTCTACTATGTATCCTTTAACTTTGTAACTTGAACAACTACATCCAAGATGACAATATGTAATTTATAAACTAGTGATTTCTTGGGTTTTTTTCCTCTTTTTCCTTTTTTCTTTTAGAATTCTGTATTGTTGCTACCCTTTTTTTCTGTTTTGCTTTTTTTCTTCTCTTAAAATAAAATTTAAAAAAACATATAATTGCTATTGTAAAAAAGAGGAAATAGGAAGTGCTATGAAAGATATAGTTGTGTATATGTTTAGGTGTGTGGGATTGATAACCATATTTCTAGGTTTTTGTTGGATTGTTGAACAGATCTGTTTGCACTCTCACTGCTTGAGTGTCCACTTTGTGTGCTTTAATTTTGTAACATGAAAAACTATTTCTGAAACAACAATATGTAATTTATTAACTAGTGATTTCTTACTGTTTATCTTTTTTTTGAAATTCTGTAGTATTTCTATCCTTTGTTTTTTTCTCTTCAAATAAAAAAAGAGAAAAGAAAAGCATAGTAAAAGACTTCAATAGCAAACTGAATATTTCACAGAAAACTTACCAAGCAAGACAATAATATGTGTCATAAAAGAACACTCAATAAATGTAAAATATTCATCACATAGAGATTTATAAACAAATGCGCATATGTACTTAACAAATTTTTGTAATAGCCCCAAACAGGTAACTGTTTAAATTCTCTTAGCAGATGACTAGATAATTAAACCATGGTACAAAAATACTGTAGAATGCTACCCAGAAATAAAAAGTGCAAACAGCATGAGCATAAATATCAAGATAAATATCCTGAGAGAAAAAAAAAGGCCAGAATAAAAAAGTATCAAACTACTTCATTCCATTTATATAAACTGCACAAAATGTAGATTCATAAATAATAGTAGAATCTTCTTGAAAGAGATAAAGATATCATATTGCACATTTTCATATTGATAGCAGTATACTGTATAAGAGCTAAAGCTTGGAAATAGTTTATATACCAATCAACAGAAAAATGGATAAAGAAAATGTAATTATATCCAAAGGAGTACTATTCCACCATAAAGGATAAATGAGTTAGTTGTAAAAAAAAATGGATGTATCTTGAGACCTTAATGTAAAGTGAAATAAATCAGACACAATGCTGACTATCACATAGTTTTGTTTATTTGAAAAAATTAGTATATAAATAAAATATGAAATAAAAGAGAGCTGGAGATATACCTCAGTGGCACACCACCTGTCTGTCAAGTGTGAAGTCATGGGTTCCATAACAGTTACCAAAGAAAGAAGGAAAAAGGAAAGAAAGAAAGAAAGAAAGAAAGAAAGAAAGAAATAGAGAGAATAAAAGATATATACTAGGGAAAAAGGGAAATTAAAAGTTATTACAGTGTAAGTATGTTTCTAATGCTGCTTTCTAGTTTTGCTCCCGTGTGGTACGAGATCTCACCTTGTGGGATTTCCATTTATTTGAAAATGTTTAACTATTAATTATTGTTACATTTTTATTATAAAGAAAGATTGATTAGTGCCTGCCTGGAAGAGCAAGATGGATAGGGAGATGAGGAAGAGGAATTACTAAGAGACAAGCAGATAGTGGCAACTGTGGCACATGGTCTCTAGTTTGCTATGGTGGTCTTTTCATGGTTATGTATGCAGTATATGCCAAAACTTGCCAAATTGTGCACTTCAAATGCAGGCATCTTATTATATGACAATTGTACCCAAATAAGGTTTTTTAAGAAATAAGAGGTCAAAATAAATGTATTTTAAACTGACATAAATGTCCTATTTAAAAAAATCTTAAAATATCTTAATGATTTGACACCCATATATAACTGTCAAGTTGTTAAATAGAAACAGACAATAACAAACAAGTCAATTGACCAAGAGCACCTGCCTATTTATGCCATGTATTAGTGCCTCAACTCACCGTCTATATCAGGATGCTTGGTGGGTGCCCATATGTCACATTGGCATACTCCTCTTGCCACTGGAATTAAACTTTAATTGAATCTAATTATCTAGACCAAATCATAGATCAAGTTTGAAGATGGCATCTCTTTGTCACTTATACGAATAATTTTTCAATGTCAGCAATTTTTAACACTTAGCTGATTTATATGAGGTTTCCCTTGTTTCTTCCTGTTTTTCAACACATGCAAAAATTGGTATCACTACTATCAAAGAAGCTCTCATCAGAACTGTTCAAAATAATCCATTCTTCTGCTTCTTCTCAGAACATACAGAACATAGAACAGAAAAATTTCATTCAAGGGATCACTACAGGTGATGAATATATCTACATATACCTGGCTGAAGAGTAGCACTTCTCCAGACAATGTCTGCATGCAACAGTGGTTATCATCTTGAGTACACATCAGAAGAGCAGACTAAAAGACACTCTGACCTTTAAGAAAACTTATGTGTAGTAAGTCATCTTGTGTTCTCTTTGACTTTTTTCAAGGTTACTTAATTTTAATCTATCTATCTGCTTCACACATACCTATTAACTTTGCAGCTAAGAATGCCTGGTTCCACCTCTGACGTTTTCATGAACCAAAACACAGACTCTCTTTCCTGTGCTATTCATATTGGAATATGTATAAAGTTTTAGCAGCACTGCACACACCACAGTGTGCTGCCTCAGAGACACCCCAGAGTCTTTGTCAGCAAGATCACAGTTCTGAGATCGGCATCTTCCAGCTGTCATTGTACAAATGATCTGTCCCATTTAGCTGAGTAACAGAGTTTTGTATCAGAGAAACCATCATATGTTAACTTTTAGCATAAAGATAGAAGTAAAAAGAAATGCTCATTGAATTCAATGTGATAGTCCTACAGAGAAAAAGAAGAGAAAATGAAACTGAAGTACTGGGAAGAACATGAAATTTCTCCAAGTTCTTCACCCCTTGTATGTTTTAGGAAATCTACTAAATTCATCAAGGATAAATCTTCCAGTATAATATAAATAATGAAATTTTCACAAACTTTTAAGGTTATTAATGTCAAAAAGAATATAGAAGAATATTACAGCTAGAATCGGATCAAAACATATTATAGTTTATATTTTTAAACAGTAATTGTGTACATTTATGTGGTACAATACAGTGTGATAGTATATGTGTAATATAAAAATGGTTAAATCAAACTAATTAACACACCCATAATCTCATTTACTTTTTATTTATAGTGGGAAAATTGAAATTTCACTTCTAACAATCTTAAAACATAGTATACTTTAATTTACACTTTCATAAATTATACCATCTATCAATATACCTAATTCTTCCTGACTGACTGAAATTGCACTCATTGATAACTATCTCCTTATCCCGAGGGCCTTTGCTGAGCACCATTCTACTCTGCATATATGAGTTTAATACTTTAAGATTTCACATTTCAGTAGCATCAAGCAATATTTATTTTGCTGTTTCGTACTTATGAACCTTGAAACCATGTTACTACATTTTCATCCTTTTAAAAGACAATACAGTTTGTCCATTTTCCCTGACTTCTCAATTTTGTCAAACATGGAGCTGTCACTTATGCTGTACAAATTCTCTCTGAGTTAAAGATAAGAATTGTATTTTTAAAATATCCTATTGCCTTTTGTGGGAATTCTTAAAATATTAGTAAGTGCTTCTGGATCAAATATAATTGAAAAATTAAATCAACTATCTCCCTGGAAAGAAAGAGGTATGTTTGATGTGTCCTTTGTCTTTGTACATCCCATAGGTTTCCTGATGTGTACTAATGATGTCCAAAGCTGATAAAAATTTATGACTTCTTACTGTAGTTTTTCCCTATAAAATTATATGTTCAACTTTTAACAAATTATTCTCAAAGGCAGTCGAAGCTGTGTTAACTGTTATCATTTCCTACATCGCTTATTCCAGCAAGTATAGAAGCAAATGTTGAAAGATTTGGCTCAATAAAAAATTAAGCTTCAAGATAATTTACAGAAATATATTAGGTGAAAAAAATATACTAGATATATTCTAAAAATAATAGTTTTAAAATTATGTAATTAATAGGAGGTATATTTATTTGTGATTTGAGGTTTGTATATGTGTCATTATGTACACCGAATGTGTGCTTCGCCTAATTACATCAGAAAAATTTCTTTCTTTCCATCCTTAACCTATACTTCAGTGTTCATGATGCAATAATAGTTTTCATTGTTTTCTTAGTCTCCTTCCTACACCTTGGAGATTTCAAATGTGAAAGAAGACTGAAAATATTTTTATGAAAAGTGAAACAATGCCAATGGAGAAATTAATAAAGGGAGGAGGGAATAAACAATAATAACTTTTCTAATCTGAAGATTGAGAATAGTTCTTAATTTATTAGCAGTGAATATAAGCAAAATCATTTTTCTGTTTGGATGGGTATAATTAGTCACACTGAAGTTTTACCTGCTTATACTTCAGTAATAAGAGTCAAAGATGTACTCTCTACCCACATTTATAACTTATTCTTATGTCAGAAAATGCATATAAATACATAGATCAAACCCATGAGTGATGGATGACACATAAATGTTACATCTTTAATGGTTTATAGATGATGGTATTTCACAGTCCTGAGATTTTCAATTATCCATTTATATAATTTTATAAATATTTACTGTTGATAAACTGGAGTAAAACTGACTTCCCATTTAGAATTTATGAACTCTCATTTTAGGTTTGAATTGACTTTCATTCTGTAAAAATTTTTAAGTCCCTTTAGATTACTAATGGTTTCCATTTAATTGCAGATTTCAATTAATAACAATGTAAATATTTGGTTTTGTAAACATATCAGCATGACAGATACACATATTGTGACTCATGTAGCTTTTCTCTATCAGTGTTACACAAATACATATTTTAGAGTAGTGAGCTAAAAATTAATTTTCTGGTATATCTAAGAAGTACAATGAAAGACTGCATTGTCAGTTTTACAAGATTTCAATGACACGCTGCATGCCTTCCTAAGTACATGGCCTAAGTATTTGTTATTTGGTGGGATGGTTTGCCGTTGATGTCCCACCCAGATCCTCTTTGACTGGGTTAGTTGGCTACAGCTAAATTTCAGGCAATATTTCAAAAACTTTTAGCCTTTTCACTTGCTCTTCTGCCTTCCTCACTTCCTTCAGGTATGGCTTAATAAATTATTTAAATAACAGTTCCATCTCATTTTCCACTCTTAAGAGTCCATTCACCATTAGCTTCTCTTTCGAGCATAATACTATGCATACATACTCAGACTTCATTTTTCAGTTTTACATATCAGTTTCAGACCTAGATGCTGAATTTCACCAAATTCCCAAAGTAAAATCAACTCCCTTTTCTCTTGCAATAATTGACAATCTGTCTTTCTCTGTAGGTGTTTTCTAAGGATATACTTCACTAAACAAAATGAATAAAGGAAATCTGTCAACTGTATCAGAATTTTTATTTCTGGGGCTTTGCCACTCACAGAATATTCAGATCTTGCCTTTCATGATATTTTTTGTGTTTTATCTGATCGCTGTGTCTGGAAATATTTTCATCATAATCTTAATCATCACTGACCCCTATCTGCATTCCCCCATGTACTTCTTGTTGGCCCATCTGTCTTTTGTTGATATATGACTTTCCTCAGTTACCACTCCTAAAATGATCACAGACTTTTTCGAGGAAAACAAGACCATTTCCTTTGGAGGATGCATGTGCCAGATCCTCTTTGTGCATTTTCTTGAAGGAGGTGAAATAGTCCTGCTGGTGGCAATGGCCTATGACCGCTATGTGGCCATCTGCAAACCACTGCACTACTCCACTATTATGGACCTGCAAAGGTGCACTGGGCTGATGGTGACTGCCTGGATAACTGGCTTTGTGCATGCCATGAACCAGCTTGTTGTAATTTTACAGCTGCCATTCTGTGGCCCCAGGGTAATAGACAGCTTCTTCCACGATATACTATCGTACTCAAGCTGACCTGCATGGATTCTTCTAATTTGGAAATATTAATGAATGGTGACAGTGGAGTTCTTACTATGACCTGCTTTATTCTGTTGCTGATATCCTACATATGTATTCTTTTCATTGTCCACCAAAGATCTAAAACTGGTATGTCCAAGGTTCTTTCTATGTACACTGCCCACATCACAGTTGTGGTACTCTTCTTTGGGCCCTGCATCTTTATCTATGTGTGGCCACTCAGCATTACCTGGGTGGACAAGTTTCTTGCTGTGTTTTATTCTGTTTTCACACCTCTCCTTAATCCAGCGATTTATACATTGAGAAACAAGGAAATTAAAAATGCTATGAAGAGATTCCAAAGTTGTTATATGGATTTCATGGTTAATATCTAATATCAAGTGTATTCAGTGTGAGTAATTCAAGTTGAAAATAAAATGATCCTGAAAAACAAGTTGAATGTAAGGTATAGTTTATGTATATCTATTATTACTGAGTTACAGGGACAGAAATGGAGATGCTATCAAAAGTAATTTCAACACTGCTTAAGAAACTAGCAGAATACCTTCAAATAGTTCCCTAAATCCAAACACTACTTATCTTCCCAAATAATAGAATTATTAATTTTGCTCTGCATTTAACTATATGAAGCAAAATTATGCAATTCATTTCACAAAGTCATATGTACATTCTTCTGTATAGCTTTTTAATGAAATGTTCTAAATTTTCTAGTAACCCCACTAGAAAATGGTGCTTCTGTAGCTTCCTGCACAAATACTAATGGGGGAAATCAGTGAAGAAAGAGTTAAATAGGAGTGCTGAAACATGTAAGTAATAACATTACAAGTTTCTCTCTGATTTTTTTAACTCAATAAAAAATCAACAAAATTAATGAAATAAAACTAATAAATCTTAATTATATATCCTGAGTTATTAATCATGAGTGGTATTTATGGTTTGAATTCTTAATTATTTTCTAAGTATACTGAAATGTATCCTGCCAAGAGAAGAACCGTGCTGTATTTGTTATTTCTGTGAACATCAGTGGATATGACAGTGTTTAATAGTTAATAAACCACAACAAAATATTTTAATGAATATGAGTCATTTTTTCATTTAAATAGACTATAAATAGTTATTTCTCAAGATTGTATAAATATGCTCTTTTGACTATTTCAAAAATTTCCCAAAAGTTAAATGACATAAATCATATGATTTTTTCTTTTTTTCCAAGATTATACAGTAAATGGGTTGAAATTTACTTTTAAGAAGCAGTAACAAAATCTTAAAATGAAAAAATAACACACATTTATTTTTTATTTACTATTGGAGCTGAATGCAACAAATGGAGAATAAATAAAAAGGCAGTTACCCTTGACCACTCATCTGTGCCATTACATTATACGTGTAGCCTCGCTTTTAGTGTTTTATCCAGGTCGTCAAGAGTAATCAAGCACAATAAGTTGGAATTAAGCTCCCTCAAAGTAACACACCTTAATTTAGTTTTAGTTCAATGGTTCAGAGATAAATTATGTTCTAAAGGGAATTCATTTGCTATTTGAAACTGAAGATCTAATAGAGAAATTTATATTTTACAAAGCATATGAAAGTAAAACTCACACCAAGAATACCAAAATATCTCTATTAATCTAGTAAGTAGAAAACTAATTATTAAAAATGGCATAATTTGCAATCTTGCCTTATCAAGAAATTTTTATTGTGAACACAAGAAAATGACCTGAGCAATGCCTGTACATAGGTTACTTTACGGGTTTGACAGTTAACTATTTGGTTAGTTTTCTCTACTTTGGGTGTACTTCAATTCCTCCTCAAGTGATTCTCATTCAATTCTGCATTTTTATCACTGTATGTTTCAAGTAATGCTTTTCCAATTCAAATAAATTTGATATTTAAGTACTATTTATATGGAGTTCATGAAAATTTTAAAGACATGTATAAGAAAAAATCACACAGATTAAGCTTTGGTGTAATATGACTTGTTATGAAAAATTCCAATCATAAATGCTTTCAGCTCAAACATTTTAATTATTTTCCACTATGTGATCTCATTTTAGTCAGAAGGCAGATTCTGTTTAATTTGATGGTTTTCTATTGAAATCATCTTACACATACTAATCTAGGAGACTTATACTTATGCACATTCCCTAAAAATACTCAAATCACCATAATAGGTGCTAATTTTCAATTTAATGAAAATATTGTTTTCTTTTCTAGTGAAAGCAGACCTTCTTGAGGAAAAAAGCATTTAACTCAAATTGTGGTGATGAGAAGCAAAAATGAATTAAGTGGATAATTAGGCACAACAATAACAATAGCAATAGCTTTTCCCATTTCTTCATTCATATTCTCAAAGCCAAGAAATAAAGATCTTATCTCCCATGAGAGGCTTTGAGACTTCTCTATTATCTAACATCCTTTAAGACCACATATTTATGGTAGGTGGTCAAACTAGTGAATTCATTGGTCAAACTAGCAAATTCATTGGTCAGAGATTCATTGCTTCAGTTGTGTTGCTGTGAAATGAATTCTTTGGTCAGTAGAAATTTTTTAAAGAACAGCATCATGGCTATAAAATGCTACTTAAGGCCATGAGTGGTATTGCAAACTTAAGTACTACAATAGGAAGAATATGTATATACAAAATAATTATTCACTCCAACAAGACAAAATTGTACTGCCTCCAAGTCTAAAGAAATCCAGCACCATCAATCTACTGGTATATGGCTCAGCAATCTTTATAGCATACTGTCTCTTATCAGTAGCTTGGTACTGAACAGGCTTATTGGCATTGATAACCAGAAAGTGCTTTAAAAGAATATCATGTGATTTTGTAGTGCATTACCTTAAATTCTGATTTCACATGGGAACCCATTCTGGAGCAAAGGAGGCACGTCATAAGTCCACTGGTCAAAAAGTGAGTTGGAGATAGCAGTGACAAGGCACACAGAAAAGCATCAACATTGGAGTCGTAGGGGTTAATACAACACAAACTTATTTCTGGAATAGGTTACTTGATCCCAAAATGTGACAAGAATTTAACAAACAGGGGAAAAGAGAAACTAAAGGCTAATCTACATAATGGACACAGATGCAAAAATTCTCGTTACTGGCACACAGAATGCAGCAAATTATTACAAACATTATACATCATGACCAAGTTGGTTTCATCTCAGAAATTCAAGGATGGCTCAGCATATGTAAATCAGTAAGTGTAATCATCACATAAAATTAACAAGAACAAAATAATATAATTTTCTCAAGATAGGAATTAAAGGGCTTTCACTAAATACAAAATCCATTTAGATTTTAAAAAACCTGATGAAAATAAGTATAGAAAATTTTTAATTCAAAGTGATAAAGCCAAGTTTGACAAACCCACTCCCGACATTATGCTAAATGGGGGGAAAACAGAAAGTATTTCCTCTAAAACCAGGAACATGACAGGGGTGTCCCCTCTCACCATTGTTGTTCAATACAGTACTCAAAGCTTTATTTAAAGCAGTTAGCAAAGAGAAAGAAACGAAAGGGGTACAAATAGATAAGGAAGAAGCCAAACTATTCTTATTTGCAGAGGATGCAATGATTGATGTAGATGTCAGTACTAGGAGAACCAGCCATGGTGAAACCGAGGCAGCTGCAGAAGAAGACAATTCGCCCGCCTTCTTGGTAAGCATCTCCGTCCGTCCGGTGTGAGTCAGGAGGAGACCCAGTCGGCAGTTGCTGATAACGGCCATAGTGGAACCCAGGCGGCTGCAGAAGGCAATTTGCGCGCCCTCTTGGTTAAGTGCCTCCTTCTGGTGCAACTAACAGGGTGGGGGTGGGGTTGTTGAGATGTTTGATTTCCAGCCCATGCGCTGGTAGGCTCATGGGAGACGCTGACTGGGTTTCCTCCTGGCACTTGCGGGAGGGAGGTGCTTGCCAAGAGGGTGGGCGAGTTGCCTTCTTTTGCAGCCGCCTGGGTTCCACCATGGCCGGTTCTTAGCAGTTGCCGACTGGGTCTCCTCCTCGCTTGCACCTAGTATTGACTTTATATCAGCTAAACTACTGGGTTTGGTTATCAATTTAGAAGTCTTATGGTGGAGTTTTGGGGGTCTTCTATGTACAGTGTCATGTCATCTGCCAATAATGATACTTTAACAACTTCCTCTCCTATCCTTTTTACTTCTGTCCTGTCTAATTCATCTGGCTAGTGTCTCCAGAACTACACTGAATAAGAGTGGTTATAGTGGACATTCTTGTCTTGTTCCTCATTTTAGAGTGAAAGTTTTCAGGTTTGGGGCATTAAGTATGATGTTGGCTGTTGGTTTGTCATAGATGGCTTTCATCAGATTAAGGTAAAAACCATCTATCCTAATTTTCTGTAGTTTTTTTTTTTATCATGAATGAGCGTGGAATTTTATCAAAAGCTTTTATTAAGCATTTATTTTGTTTTATTTATTAAGCATTTATTAAGATGATTGTGTGATTTTTGTCTTTGGTTCTGTGATATGGTCTATTACATTTGTTGGTTTGTAAGTTGAACCATCACTGCATTCCTGGGATGAATTATACTTTGTCATACTATATAATTTTCTTGATGATTTGCTGCATTCTGTTTGATAGTAATTTAATGAGGATTTTTGCATCTGTATTCACTAGGCAGATTGGCCTGTCATTCTTTTTGGGTTGGGTTTTTCTCTGATTTTGGTGTCAGAATAACACTTCCCTCCAGGATTGAGTTAGGGAGAATTACTTCCCTTTCAATTTCATTAAAGAATTTGTGGAGTATTAGTGTTAAATCTTCTTTAAATGTTTTGTTAAATTAAACCTTGAATCCATCAGGATCTGGGTTTTGTTGATATATTTTAATTACATTCTCAATTTATTAATTGATATTGGGTTATTCAAAATTTTTATATCTTCTTAATTCAGCTTGGGTAGTTTTTACATTTCTAGGAATCTGTCCATTTCTTCTTTGTTTTCTATGCTATGCAAGTAAAATTTTTGAAGTAGGTATTGATGATCTTTTGAGTGCTCATCAGATCTGTAGTGATTTCACCCTTTTCAATTCCTAATACCGGGCTGGGGATTCAGCTCAGTGGCATAAGCGCCAGCCTGGCAAGCGTGAGGTCGAGAGTTTGATCCCTGGTACAAAAAAAAAAAAAAAAATGAAGTTTTAATACATGAATTTGAGTACTTTTTTGATAAGGTTAGCTAGGGATTTATAAATTTTATTTATTCTTTCAAAAACTGATTCTTCATTTCATTGATTCTTTGTTCTGTTTTCTTCATCTCCAATGTGTTAATTTCTGTTCTGATCTTTATAATTTACTCTCTTTTATTGTCTTTGGGCTTGACCTGCTATTTATTTCCTAGAAGCCTGAGGTGCAGTATTAGGCTATTTATTTTTGCATGTTCTATTTTCCTGTTGTGAAAATTCACCACTATAAATTTCCCTCTTAATTCTGCATTCATCACGTCCCACAGGTTATGATAAATTGTATTTGGATTTTTGTTTGATTGTAAATATTATTTAATTTCCTCTTTAATTTCATTTATGATCCATTGGTTTTTCAGGAGGGCGCTATTTAATTTCTATTTTTATGGAGTTTTTGTAGTTTCTTTTGTTATTAATTTCCAACTTTATTACACTATGGTTAGATAATATTCCTGGGATAATTTCTATTGCTTATCATTTACTTAAGCATGTTCTATGGGCTAGTATATGATTTGTTTTAGAGAATATTCTATATGTAGCTGAGAAGAAAATGTATTTGGATGTTGTTGGGTGGAGCATTCCATTAACGTTTACAAAGTCCATTTCTTCATAAGTTTGGCTTAGTTCTATTATTTCATTACTGATATTTTGTCCAGTTGTTTTATCTCTTTGTTACAATGGGATATTAATGTCCCCAATTACAATTGTGTGATAGCTTATTTGATTTTTCATGTCTAATAATATTTATCTAAATACTTGTATGCTCTCATATTTGTTGGATATATATATATATATATATATATATATGATTGTTATCTCTTCCTTTTGAAGTTGTCATACAACAAGCATATAGTGAACTTTTTCTATCTCTTTTGATCATTCTTCATTTGAAGTTCGCATTGTCTACAAACAAAATACCTGCTACTGATGTTTTCTGTGTTCCTGTTTCATGGAATGTTGTTTTCTACCCTTTGACTTTTTGTCTTATAATTTTCTGTTTCAAAAGTTTTTTTATTTCCTGTAATGAATCTTGTGAGTTTTTGTGGTAAGTAACTATGTCACTAGTGTCAAGGACTCTCTAGGAAAAGTCTGTTTTTCATAGATGTTATCCATGTGTAAGAGATTCATGGTTTGTGTCTTTTAGAAGATCCTACCTTCTCAATTAATTAAGTATGGGCTGTTGGTATCCATTTGGCTCAGTCACTTGTCCTTTGGTTGTAGGGGTTTGGTGATGTTATCACCCTAGAACTTCACAGTATTGTTACAGAAGGGAGAACAACTTTTTACAATAGAAATGAAATCCTACCTAAAGCAGTAAAATAGCAATAACAATGGCACCAAGTACAATTTAGAAACTGATAAGCTATGGTAACTGCTGATTTTGTACTTCAGACCATAGGAGCAGAATGTATAGTTATACAACAGAACCCGTCATAAATTAGTAGTTTCCATGCAAAGTGTTTCCCGTTGGCATAGTAGTTTTAAGCTGTGGTGGGGAAATCTAGGAAGGATAGTGTATAGGAAGTAGAAGAAAAGCTGGCAGACAAAGGATGATTATACTAGGCTTGGAAATTAGAGAAAGAGGTAGAAAAAGAATGGAGTATTCTAGGGATTATCTGATCTTGCTTTCTGAGTTTGGGGGATGCATTAGTTTTCTATGGTTGGAGTTCTCCCAGCTCATTTAGCAAGCAGAGAAATAAAGAGAAGCAAAGAAAGAAAAGAAAAGAAAAAAAGAAAGAAAGAAAGAAAGAAAGAAGAAAGCAGGCAGGAAGGAAAGATAAAAGGAAGATGAACAAGAAAAGAGAAAAAATTAAACATTAAGAGAGAAGTTCTGGTTACCAAGTCCTGGATTCTTCTCAAGCTGGTTTCTGATCCCATGGAGGCCTCATTCACCTGGTGGCTCACATTGTTATTGTTACTGTGGACTTTTCACACTGCTAGTCTTGCCTGCCCATCTTGTGTGCCTTAGTTGGGGCCCTAGTGTGTCCCTGGCATTCTTTCTGTCTCTGGGTCTTCCCAGGTAGTTCACCTCAGCAGTTCCTTTAGCAAGGGAGGGGACACCCTCCTCAACCTCTGCTCATCTGAGTTCCTGCGTTGGTGGAGAGGTGATGGGAAGGGTCTGTCTCTGCTGGTGCTGTTCATTTGAGTTCCTGTGGTGTTGAAGAGGCAATGGCAGGTGGCTCTCTGCTCTGATGCCCTCACTTAGTTTCTCTCAGTGGCAGAGAAACAATGGAAGGGGGCTTTGTTCTCTTGTTATACATATTGACTATTTTACAATTTACCTGAAGTATTATTTATATGTTTTAAAAAATAGCAAAAGAGTGTCATTCAATTTCACTTAACTACTTATATTTACTTTCATTATTTTCAGATTTTCACATTTATGATAAATTATATAATTTGTTATTTGATTGTAATTGGTTAATGTCACTTCTAAATTCATAACTTTTCGTGCCAGTACACATTTAAAGGATATGATTGCACAAATGTTAAGTGGAGGAAAATTTTGTCTTCTTAGTAACTAGATTGTAACAATGACACTCAAATCACAAGTAATTACTTCTTTGTCAATTTTATTGTTATGCATTCTTTTCCCTGTATGTGAATAATAGACAATTTTTAAACTAATAAAAGTTCTGTAGCTGAGTGTCTTTGCCATGATAGAAGTAAAATAAAGAGAAACAAACATGATAAAAATAGAATGTAAATCTATGTTGCTTTCAACAACTGCCTTTTAGATGAGAATTTTTAAAATCTAATTAGAAAAACAAAAATCTCAACTTATACTAGTAGCTTTGCAAATAAACACTTTGGATTAAAATTCCTAATCATTCTACTTTGTCCAAGGAACAAACTCTGATACATACAAAATATATGTTTTAAGCTCTTATGCTACATAAAATTGCCCATAAATAACCAATAAAATACATAATTGAATTTTTGTTTATTGAAATAAATTAAACAAAGTTTTCAAGCTGCAGGAAAAGTGATAATAAATCGCTCATGGTAACATTTATGTCCACCATAGAGATTGCATAACACAGCATTGCACTCTCATAGAGATTTAGGAGATCTTTCTCAGTTGTAGCAGATGACTACTCAGTCTACCTACCCATTGCCAGCCTCATGTCTTTGTTCCTCAGTGTGTAAATGGCAGGATTCAGGATACATGTAATAATGAAGTCCAAAATGGCAAGAAACTTATACATGAGAAATGGCCACATATAAACAAAAATGCATGGTCAAAGAACAAAATTACCACAGAGATATGTGCTGAGAGGGTAGAGAGGGCCTAAGCCAACCCTCCTGAAAAGCATTTCCATACAGTGAATAGTATGAAGATATAGGAGATAATCAGTAAAAGAAGGTGCCTGTTGAAATGAATCCACTATTGGCAGTTACTATGAACTCTATTCTGTGGGTGTCTATGGAGGCCAGTTTGATAAACCAAGGAAGATCACAATAAAATCTATCTATCTCATTTGGACCACAAAATGGAAAATAGATGACAAAAGCTATCTGGTCAATTGAGTGAATCAGGCCAATAACCCAAGCACCAGACACAAGCAAAATGCACACCCTTGGACTCACGATGGTCAGGTAGTGGAGGGGTTTGCATATGGCCACATATCTGTCCAAGGCCATGGTTATGAGCAGCACCATCTCAGATCCATCCAACACATGAAGGACAAATATCTGGATGATGCACCCCTTGAATGAAATGGTACTGTGCCCAGAATACATGTCAGCAATCATCTTAGGAACTGTTAAGTTAGAAAAACACAAATCAGTAAATGAAAGGTTAGCTAAAATGTAGAATATGGGGGAGTGTAAATACACATCTAATATCACTGTAAATATGACCAAGAGATTCCCTAGAACAATTGTTACATAAAACACTGTAGAGAAAATAAGGAGGATATACTGTGTTGGTCTGCAAGTTGAAAGTCCCAGTAATACAAATTCAGATACTTCACAATAATTTCCTTCATACATTGAGTTTTTTTCTTGTACTACCTAAAAGACAAAAACAAAACAAAACAAAACAATAACCATAGAATTTATTAGAAATAAAAAAGAAAAGAAATATTTAAAATGTTTTATAAGCTGTAATAACTTTTAAAAAGAAATCTTCATAAACATTTACAGATGCTTTTTATAATTAATGCATTTATTTATCCATATATCATTCATGATATAGTAGATATCATGAATATCTACTATAGATTAGATGCTTTGTTACATTTGAAGTTAAATGACTTCAGAAGTTTCTTTGCTACTGGTGTATGTAGACATTAAAATCTTTAATGCAGAGAGAAGACAAGATGGCCAATCAGTGAGCAACAGAATACAGAGCCTCCCAGGAGAAAAAATTCATCTGCCAGAATAAAACACCCTGGAGAGACCCAGACAGAGGGAGATGGATCCTCTTGACACAGGAAGAAATTAAAACTTAAAAAAGCCCATCAAATACTTCATGACTACAACTGAAACAGCTAAAAACTATGAGACACAGCATTTTCATGATGAGCTGCCAAGTTTGCACCAGCTTGAATCCAGGACGGCAGGCAGAGCCTCCCAAACTTGTTCCTGCCACCACTCACAGGAAGCACAGCAGCGCTAAAGTCAGGGGTTGATGAGCCCAACGGAGAGTGAAGAGCGGAGAGTGGAGCTGGTGGAGGAACCTTCATTGATCCATGGTCATTGCTGGGAATGAGACCCCCTCCATGGGAAGGGCATGACCAGGTGGGTGACATGTTGGAATTGGGCAGGAGGAGCCTGAACTGGGAGTGACAGTGACTTTGGTTGGTTGCTCCCTCCCCAGAGCAGATTCATGTGATTTGCTTGGACTGGGCTGCGTCCCTGTCTGGGACCCAATGAGACGTCCCAAATTGATTCCCTGCACCTAGCAAGCCCTAATCGGGTGGCCCGGTGGGGAGGGGCAGGCATAGGCAGCCTGCTTACACCACAGTGACAAGAGCAGGCAGGAGAGGGTGGAGTTCCCTTGCCAGCATGCTTTGGAGGAAATGTTGCCAACAGGGAAAGGGGCTGGGACCTGCACTGTAACCTGTGTGGAGGAAGCCAGGACCATGACAGGAGAGAGAGGCAACAAGAGGTCCCCAGCCCAGAATCCTGAGAGCCCTGATCCAGGAGAAGGAAAAACAAGGGAGACAGGGTGGCAAACATTCAACATCAGACATGGCTTCAATGGACATTAAGAGATATCTTCGGGACCTTGTAGACGAGCTTAAAACTGAAATATTAAATCAGGTAAAGCAGGATATGAGTAGAGTAATAAAAGAAATGCTCTCAGGAAGCATCTCTCAGTATGATACAGATGAAAGAAGGGAGGAACACAAAAAAAGGAGAGAAACATTCGATAAAGAATATAAAGAAAATATAGAATACATGAAGCAGATTCCAAGAGACTACCAGGAAATTAAAAACTCCATTGAAAGCTGGCAAAACTCCTTAAAAGAAACTAAGGATAGACTGTCAAAACTTGAAGACAAGTTTGCAATGTGTGATCATGAAAGGAAAGAGCTCTTAAAAATAACACTGAAACAGGGAGTAACAATACAAAGGCTAGAAGATGACAAGAGAATCTACAATTTAAGAATAAGAAACGTGAATGAAGAAGCAGGAATACACACAGGCAAATTACAAAGGCTATTCATGGAAATAATTAAAGAAAACATCCCAAGCATGGGAAAAGAAAATGACATTCGGTTTTGTGAGGCATACTGAACTCCAGCCACCTACAACCAAAACGGGTCAATATGCAGACATATAATAATCAAGATACCAGAAATTAAATATAAAAACAGATTATTAAAAGCCATCAGAGAAAAGAAACTGATTACCTATAAAGGTAAGCCCATCAGAATCACAGCTGACTTCTTGACACAGACCATCAGATCAAGAAGAGCTTGGAGTGAAGTCTTCCAAGTCCTGAAGGAAGGTGGCCGCCAGCCCAGATTGATGTATCTTGCAAAACTGTCACTAGAAATTAATGGAGAAACAAGATGCTTCCATGACAAAGAGGAACTGGGGGAGTTTGTGACCACCAATCCAACCCTACAGAGAATACTGAAGGACATTCTAGAGAGAGAGAGAAAAAATACCAGGATTTTAGGAACAGTGGCAGAAAAGCTGAGCAATGAGTGGGGCAGGCAGAAGAATGAAGGAGTGAACTAAACAAAGGCAGAAAAGTAGCATAGCAGAAATGAGGCAGAGAAGGATAACTATGAACCTTAACATAGATGGCCTTGATACACTATATTGTTAATAGTGCACCAGAATTTAAAACACACATTACTCATACTACTCTGCTTAGATGTATTATATTCTGTTCCAGTCATTGTACCTGTACTAGATTTGAGGGCACAGACAGTAATCCTGAAAATAACAGGATGTAGTATGGCAATCATCCTTAATTTCCTATTAACTTAATCTAAAGCTCTGTAAAACCTACACTATTTTACCATGACTGATCGTAATTGAATCTGGTTTGTTGGATTGCGGTTTTGTATTGATAGATTTTACTCAAAGCTGTTATGATTGATAGTATCAAGTCTGAGAGTATAGGCAACTGCACTTAAGATGACAAGGTCCACTAGAATATCCACTCTGGTTTGATTATTACTTGCCTTTGAAATTTTATACTGTCTATAATGTTTTATTTTACTAATATTGTTATTTACTGCTATACTCCATTATACTGCTATATTCAACTATGCCTGATGATATAGACATTCTATTGAAGATAATAAGAAACAACACAGTAATCAATGTAGATCACCTTGTACTGTGGTTTTATACGACTTTTTGGTTTCATGTTTTTATAGGAATTTGTTTTGTTTTGTCTTGCTAAGTTTTGTTTTTCCCTCTAATACACAAAAGATAGAAATATACATAGAGATTCATGCATGCATAGCTGTTCACACTCTCACTGTTTGACTATCTACTTTGTATGCTTTAATTTTGTAACTTGAACAACTATTTCTAAGAGGATAATGTGTAATGTATTAACTAATGATTTCTTATTGTTTATCTTTTTTAAAATTCTGTTTTATCTCTACCCTTTACATGCTTTTGTTTTTCTTTAAATAAAATTTTTAAAATAAAACTTTAAATGTGGATGAAATACTGATAAGTAAAATAACTGAATATTATGAGAACAATTGTCTCACCACCAGTGGTGCCTTATTTGACTCTGCAATACTGCAAGTTATTAAGAACAATTATCCAGGCTTTACAATGCCCTCTCCAAAGACTCTGAAACACAAAGGCCAAAGGGGCTCTTTGAGCTTAAACAGTCGAATTCATGCTAGAGTAATACAGAATTTTGTTTGCTTGTTTGTTTGTTTGAGGTAGTACTTTGCTATGTAACTCAGGCTGACCTAGAACTCACAATACAGCCCAAATTGGCCTTAAATTCCAGCTAATCCTCTACCCCAGCCTCCCAAGTGCTGGGATTACAGATGTATGCGATAATACCCAGCAATACAGGAGCTTTTAACTATAAGAAATTTGTTTCTTATCCTAAAAATATTAGAAAACCATAAAGGATTTTTACAGAATGTTGTTTAGCTGATTTCTGTTTTAAAATAGGCACAAAATCTTTAATGAAAAGAATAGAAGGGCTAGTGTGAGATGAAAATGAACTGCTGAAGAAATAAACACAGTGTGGACTAGAACACTGACACAATAGATAAAACCTGCGAAGATACAGATCTTTGCTTGTCAACTTAATCTCAGTGAAGTTTTAAATGAGAATTTAATTGTTAAAAGCAGAAACACACTAAAGGCAGTATATAAATATTTAGATAAACAAGTTGAATAATTCATTCATGGCATATTCCACATCCACAAAATCATAGAGGAAATGAAATGTTATCTAAGATTTTAATTTATAAATAATATTATAGATGGATAAACATAATGATAGCCCATATAGATATCCACACAGACACTCTTTACATGGAGATGTAAGCACTATGAATATAAAAATAAAAGTAAGCTCTGGAAAATAGCTCTGAATTATCAAAGTAGTAACATTTTAAAATAAAATTAATCTTCCAAATAAATTATGGTTAAAATTTTTGGTATGACAGTTTAAAAGTGAACTATATATATATATACTACTCATGGCTAAAGAAATTCTAACACATACTGTGTGACTGAAAGTTTATTACCTGTAAACAAAGAAACATTAATTTAAAAAATTATATATCTAGGATAAAACAGATATTATGCACAAAAGTAAAATATATTTCTGTAAAAACCATGGGCCCTTTAAAGTCAGAAATGGACTTTAGTGTAGTAAGAGCAGGTAGGAAGAGCAACCTTGGATGTTGAAACACTGAACAAGCATTGTAGCCAAAGAAGAGGTGACACGATGAAACCTGCTTCTGATTTAAACATTACACTGGGTATACACATATCAAGACACCACATGACACCCTAGAAAAACATACACTTTTAAGTTTTTTTGTGCCCGTTAATTTTTAAATTTAAATTTTTAAAAAATAATTGAATAAGGGAGAAAGGAATGATCACTGAAGTTAGTAACTATAGTTGACATCACAGAAGATACAATCATAAGTTTTTGTCATGCAACATGAGGACTTAAAAAAACACATAATCAACAATAAAAGATTTATAAACATTCTGTATTTTTCTAAAGGAAAAAGATAGAGAAAATGTGTTCAGATCAAAATAAAGTATAAAACAAACTTGATAGACATTTTTTAGCTGAGAGTTGGAAACTTCATGACTTACTTTTATTTTTAAAATTTTAAAATTCCTATATTAATACTAATTGTCCTCCATTTGATATAGTTAACTAAAATTGGAAAATCATTCTCATCAGTCAGAGGATTATGGACGAAAGAAAACAATACAAAGAATTGATGAATCAAAGAGTTGGTTCTTTGAAAGAATAAATAAAACTGATGAGCCCTTTGACAACCTTATTTTAAAAAGGAAAGAAAAAACTCAAATTCATGCAATAATGAATGAAAAGGGTGAAATCACTACAGACTCTGTGAAAAAACAGAAAATCATCAACACCTATTTCAAAAACCTCTACTCTCATAGGTTTGATAACACAGAAGAAATGGACAGATTCCTAGAAACATATGAACTAACAAAGAAGATGTAAAACTTCTTAATAACCCAATTTCTATTAATGAAATTGAAAATTCAATTAAATCCTTACTTACAAAGAAGAGCCCAGGCCCAGATGGATACACTGCAGAATTCTACAAGAAATACAAAGAAGACTTAATGCTGACACTCCTCAAACTCTTCAATGAATCAAAAAAGAAGCAATCCTCCCTAATTCATTCCTGGAAGCAAATATTACTCTGGTACCAAAACCTGAGAAAGACCCAACCAAAAAGAAATACAGATCAATCTCCCTAATGAACATAGATGCAAAAATTCTCAATAAATATTGGCAAACAGAATGCAGCAAATCATCAAGAAGATTATACACCATGACCAAATGGGATTCATCCCAGGACTGCAAGAATGGTTCAACATACACAAATCAATAAATGTCATCCACCATATCAATAAAGCCAAAAATAAGAATCACATGATCATTTCTATAGATGCAGAAAAGCTTTTGATAAGGTCCAACACTCATTCATGATAAGAATCTTACAGAAAATTGGAATAGATGGTCTGTACCTCAATATGATAAAGGCCATCTATGACAAACCAACAGCTAGCATCATATAAAATGGCCAAAAACTGAAAGCCTTTACCCTAAAATCAGGAACAAGACAAGGATGTCCATTATCACTGCTCCTATTCAACATATTATTGGTAATACTAGCCAGAGCAATTAGACAAGAGAGAGAAATAAAAGGAGAAAGGACAGGAAAAGAGGATGTTAAATTATCATTATTTGCAGATGAATGATACTCTACATAGAAGACCCCCAAAACTCCAATGAAAGACTCCTAGATAGAATAAATAATTCAGTAATGTAGCTGGATACAAAGTCAATACTCAAAAATAAATAGCATTCCTATACACCAATAAAAATGACTGAAAGAGAAATGTCAAGCCACACCCTTCACATGGCATCCATAAAAATGAAATATTTAGGAATTAATCTAATGAAAGAAGTAAGAGATCTATTCAGGTAAAATTATAACACCCTGAGAAAAGAAATTGAAGAGGACTTCAGAAAATGCAGACATCCCTTGGTCATAGATAGGAAGAATAAATATTGTGAAAATGGCCATTCTCCCAAAATTGTTATACAGATTAAATGCAATCCCAATCAATATATCACTAGTGTACCTCATAGATCTGAAGAAATCACTCCTAAAATTCATCTGGAATCAGAAGAGACCTAGAACAGCAAAGGTAATTCTAAGCAACAAAGGTAAGGCAGGAGGCATCACAATCCCTGCCTTGAAGTTATATTACAAAACTACAGTAATAAAATCAACATGGTACTGGAATAAAAACAAATGTGAACACCAGTGGAATGGATTAGAAGATACAACAACAACTACAAACACACTCAGCCACCTTATCTTTGATAAAGGGGCCAAATGCATTCACTGGAAGAATGATAGTCTCTTTAATAAATGGTGTTGGAAAAGTTGACTCTCCAAATGCCAAAAACTAAAAGTAGACCCATGCCTATTACCATTTACTAAACTTAAGTCTAAATGGATTAAAGATCTAAATATTAAAAAAAACCCACTAAATGTGTTGGAAGACAAAGTAAGTAAAAATCCTGAAGTCATAGGTGTAGGTAGAAAATTCATGAAAAACGAATCAAGCTGCATGGGAAATACTTCCCAGAATCAATAACTGGGATCACATCTTATTAAAGAGGTTTTGCACATCGCAAGAAATCTCCAGCATAGAGAAAAGAAAACCTATAAATTAGGAAAAAATCTTATGTAAACTGTAACTCAGACAAAGGACTTCTGTCTAAAACATATAAAGAATTTTAAAAAATCAGACCTCCGAAATTCAAAGAACCAACCCAAAAATGGGCATCCAAGATGAATTCACAGTTCTCAGATGAAGAAATACAAATGCCAAGTAAATACATGAAAAAATGTTCAGCATCATTAATAATTAGAGAAATGCAAATTGAAACCACACTGAGATTCCATCTCACTTCAGAAAGAATGGTCAGGATAAAGAAAACTACCAACAACAAATGCTGGAGAGGCTGTGGGGTAAAAGGAATTCTTCTGCACTGTTGGTGGGAGTGTAGACTGGTGCAACCACTGTAAAGGTTAGTCTGGAGGTTCCTCTAAAAGCTGGGATTGGAAGTCCCATTTGACCCAACTATCCCACTTCTGGCCATATTCCCAGAAAAACTGAAAACATCATACCAAAGTGATACATGTGCACCCATGTTTATAGCAGCACAATTTTAATAGCCAGATCTTGGAAACAACCTAAGTGCCCATCAACTGAGGAATGAATAAAAAAGTTGTTGTATTTTTATACAATGGAGTGCTTCTCAGGTATAAAGAATGATCACACTGAGATATTTATAAGTAAATAGATGTAACTCGAGTCCATACTCATAAGTGAAATAAATCCAACTCACATGTGTAAATACCATATAGTCTCCTTAGTGTAAGAAATGGTAAGAGTACATAAGATTTTATGGTAATCATGGCTCCCCATTACATTGTTTTGAAGTCTTATGTTTTCATTCATTAGTTTGAATGGTTTTATTCTGTTTTGTTTGATTTTATTATGTGTGATAGTGTGAACAGCTACTTTGAAGAAAACAAGACATTATGGCAGCCATTGCTAATTTAATATTTTTCTTTGAAGTCCTACCATGCATTTGTTCTTCTGTTTACATTGGTTCTATCATGTTATTGCCTTATAGGATTTTAATATTTGTGATAGTATAAAAAAGTTTTTTTTATGGAAAATGAGTTATTATAGTAGCCATTGTTCATTTTCTATTATTTGGTTCAGAATGCCCTGTAATACTTCATTCTCTCGAATGGTTTTTATACTATTTTCTTATGTTTGATATTATTTTGTGTGAAGCTATGCTCAACTATTTCAAAGAAAAGAGACATTATGGTAGCTACTGTTAGTATCAGGTTGTCTTGTGAAGTGCTGTGTTACTTAAATTGTTCTGTTCTTATTTGCTGTGTTCTGTCCTCTTTGTTTTATTCTCTTTAAAATTAAAAAAATAAAAATTTTTAAAAATTAAAAAAATATTTTTTTCTGGAAATAATCACATACAAATGGTAGATTTGAAATGATTCATTATAAAACTGATATTGAAGCACTTTACTGGTCTTTCTGTAATATAATTAATTCAGAGCCAGAAATTTCCCTGCAATGCATGACAGAATTTAGGCATATGGAGCAATGCAAATTTTAACTTAAAAGAGAATATTTGCTTTTGGAATGAAAAATCAAAATGAAGAGGGAGTTTCAGTGTTGTTATATAGGTGTTACACAAGCAAAATATATAGGTGTTGCACAAGCAAAATGATATCCTTAGTTATTGGCTTTGGTTGTGCCCTTCCCACTTACCTGGCTAACAATGGAAAAGACAACATAAATCAGTATTTTCAATCTTCTTGGGTTTTTAAAGAAATATTTCCTTCTTGATGCTGTGTCTCTAGTACCTCTAACAACTGCTCCACGTCTAACAACAGCATTTGTGGACACCCAACTTGCAGATCTAACCATTTGTCATGGGAATTCTACTTTTCAACCCACACAGCTTTAAAGGGAAAGAGTATTTACAGTTTTGATAAGAAGGTAAATGGTGTATTTCTAAGTTCTTGTTGGATTGTTGAACAGATCTGTCTGCAATCTCACTGCTTGAATATCCACTTTGTCTGCTTTAATTTTGTAATTTGAACAACTATTTCTAAAAGAACAATATGTAATTTATCAACTAGTGATTTGTTACTGTTTATCTTTTTTTTTGAAATTCTGTAATATTTCTACCCTTTTTCTGTTTTTTTTCTCTTTAAATAAAAATAATATGAAAAAAAGAAGGTAAATGGTAAAGAAAAGTAAAACTAGTAACAATTTATGGCAAAAATATTGAGAAATATCTATATGTGAACTTCAATGCTTATAAATTAAATATCATCTAGGACAGTATCAATGCAAAAGAAATAAACATTAACAAATAAACATCATTAAAAATTCTGCTGGAACTACATTCATGCAATGTATGTTCCACATGGATATCTAAGTGTCCTGTCACCATTAAATGAAAAGACTGTTTCCCCTTTGTGCAACAGTCTTGATGCTCCTCAGGAATCAATTACCGTACATGGATGTGTTCATTTGTGGAATCTAGTTCTATTTTAGAAGTTTACATGTCTACTTATTATCAGTGCCACATTGATTATATTATTGTAGTAGAAAAAAAACAGAAGAGAACCAAGAGATGGATAGAAATGGAAGGAAAGGGAAATGGGATAATCGAAGGAATTAAGATGTGTTTCACCCTTGTATCAACCACCACAAGGAATGTAAATGCTATGTCCTATAAGCATGTAGTGATAAAATTTTTAAAAATTAAGAAGTGTTGGGCCAGGGATTTAGCTCAGTGGCATAAGCACCTGCCTTGCAATCGCAAGGCCATGTGTTCGATCACTGGTACCCCCTGCCCAAAATTAAGTGTTATAATTTCAACTTATTTCTTGCTTTATTCAAAAGAAATTTTATTTATGCTGAAATAATTTTTAAAATATGAAACTGTACATAAAATTATATATAAAGTAAAAATTAAACTCTTCTGTTAAAATCAAATCCCAAAATAACCACCGCTAAATATTTTCTATAATATATTGAACATACTATCTTATTTTTTTATTTTCATTCACACTATTTTAAGAATTTCAAGGTTTACTGAAAAATTGAACAAGTAAAATAGAATTCATACATACCACCCTCACACACTCACATTTACATGTTTGGTATTTTGTTTTATTACTAATACCTTGCATTAGTGTGATGTTTGTTATCATTAGTGAATCAAAATTAATTGGTTATTATTGATCAAATACCAAAACTTAATTGGATTTCCATCATTATATCTAGTTTTTTTTGGTCACATATTCATAACTATTTTTAACTGTCACAGTTTCCTAAGATCTCTTTTTGACTGAGAATCTTGACAGCTTTGAGTGATGTGTCAGGTGTACTGTAGGTTGCTCCTCTATTGGAATATGTTTATGTTTTGTCACAGTAGTTAAGGTTATAAATGTGAGAGGGAAAGATCACATGCAAAGCACAATGTTCATCACATCATAGAAAAAGAATAATTTTCAATATAATTTATGATTATTATAAATTGATCTTGATCATCTAGTTGAAGTAGTGATTGAAAGGTGTTTTATTTTGTTTTGTTGCAAAGGTTTTTCTCTTCTCTTTCCATACTGTGCTTTCTGGAAATATATTACTATGACCAGCTGACATTTACTCCTTTAGGGTGGAATATCTACACAATTGATTAAAATTTTTCTGTGCCAGAGAGTTGATACCTACACCCTTGCTATTACTTTAGGTGCTTATGCTTCTGAGCTACAGCCCCAGCCTCCTTGTTATTACTTCAATCATTCATTTTTGTGTGTATTTTTGGGTATTAGCTTTATAAAAAATTGGTTTTTCTTAGAATTAAATAGTACTTATATTTGATACAGATTTTAATTAAAATGAGTTATAGATCAAAACATAAATCCAGAGAAGCATCTAGATTCTCTATACCAGTGAAATATGATCTATCACTTTTTTCATATATGTTCATTATGAAACTAAGAAGTTCTCCCTCTATTGCTAGTTTTTTGAGAAATTTTATCATGATGGGTGCTGAATTTTGCCACAGGCCAAATGCATCAATTGAGATAATCATGTGATTTTTTTTATCCTATTAATGTATTTGCATAGATTTTAAAGCACTAAGCCAGTTTTGCAAGATTATAACATATTTACAGTTGGCCATGGTTGTGAGATTGTTTTGTTTTTTACTAACACATACTAATTATAAATTTTAATGGGTTCAGTGTGATATTTCATTACCACATGTATCATTCACTTACTGTGTCCATTCTTCTACCCAAAGGTCTTTTCCTTCCTTCAACTTTCCAAGTCCCTACAATTCACACAATCCTGTTAGAGACTTTTACATCTGTGGTTTTAAATAATTGGTATAATTTCTTCCATAATTTTGATAAAATTCAACAATGAAACCTATGGGCCAATTGCATATCCTTATTTTATTAGATATGACTCTGATTCTATTCATATTCCCTATTTTATGATTTTTAAAAATAATTTGTATACTTCAAGAAATGAACACATTTTATCCAGGGATTAAACTTGTGATTTTAATGTGGTTCACAAAATTTCTTTATTATTATTTTAATACCCCCATGGAAGCAGAAGAGTTCTTTTGTGTCTGAAACTTGTAACATGTATCTTTTCTCTTATTCTGTGTCTCTGTTTTATTGTTGTTGTTGTTGATGATGATGATGATGGTGATTATAGTGGGTAATTGCTTTTCTTGATATTTAAAAAAACAGCATTTTTGATGTTGTTTTCTCTGTTGCTTTTTTGTTTCTATGTTCATTGATCTCTTCTTAAATATTTATCTTCTTTTGCTTTTGTTTTCTTCCTTACTTTTGAAAGGCAGTTTTGCTGAACATGGGTTACTGTTTAGCTTTTCTTAATACTATGAATATTTCATTACAGTATCTCCCTTTTACATAGATTATAAGAAATCTGACTTTCTTGGTATGTTTGTTATTGTATAGATAAACTATATCCTCCCTAGCCTTTGCAATTTTTAGAAATTTTCTCTTTTTGAGGGTTTCTATAGTATATGTATGATATACCTAGTTGTGAAGCTTTTGTCTTTTTATATTTATTCTTCCCATTAGGTTTGGTTTTGTTCATTCATTTGTGTGTTGATCAATGGGAAAAATCTTATCCATTATTACTTTAAATATTTTTGTTTATATATTTCTTTCTAGCATTCCAAATGCATACATATTGTACCCTCTATAATTATACCACAACTCCTGGATTCCCTGCTATTTTATTCTATTCTTTTCTATAGTTTTCTATTTACAGTTTCTATTAACAAACCTTCAAGTTCATTAATTCTTTCTTCAGCTGTGTCCACTCCACTGCTGAAATCATGGGCACATATTTCTTTGTTCATATGCAAAAGAACATACAGGTGATAATTTTTAGGGGTTTTACCACAGTTTCATATAATATTATTAGTTACTGTCACTTTTCTTCTACAATCTTTACTTTCATCTTTCAGACTACAATGTCTAGGAAGATAGATTCAATGGAATACTATACAGTTTGAAGATTAAACAAGAATACATTATTTTTAATGGGAAGGGAAAGAAGGGACGGGCAGGAGGAAGTAAACAAAGGGAAAAAGAAAAATGAATAGAAGGAAAAATGGAAACAAAGCTTCTGTAAATGAGGAGTGGAAGAAGGGTTGAAGGGAGGGGAGGGTAATAGGGAAAAAGAGAAGAAAAAAGTTATATTATGTACAGGCACAAATTCCCTATGATGAATGCAATCATTATGTATATCAAACTGTGCCAATAGAATTATTTTTAAAAAAGAATATACAGATTTTGTAAGTATTTATTTATATCATTAAGATAAGGAAAAGGTGAATACTGATAAACAATGACATTATTTGGACACATCAGCAATCTGAAGTCATAAGGCAAACTGCCATCCAAAGCCCTTGAAAGGCCAGGACAGGCACACTCAGAGAACCTGCTAAGATGTGCCAAGCTGCAGGAGAGGCTAACAGGAACCATAAACTGGTAGGGTGATTTGAAAGCTAATTTTCATTACTTGTGATGGGCTGTGTGCAGACTAGCATGACAGTCCTTACTAGGAAGACAATTTTGTGGATCTTTACATCCAGGAACTTCAAAAGCTTCTCATTCAAAAAGCTGGAGAGAAATATTTTCTCTATGATGATAGCAAGAGAAAGATAATATTAATCATCATAAAATATGTGCAGAACCATCTTTATAGCAAAAGCTGTCAGAGAAGTCCTCTAAGGATGCCTAAACTTTTCAGCTAGGGAAACTAGGGAAGTTAATTCTTTTTACTCTCACTTTTTCCATCTTTTAGATGTAAAGAGAGAGAGTGAATAAGAGAGAGAGAGGAATCTCAGTAGGATTTAGGACTTCAAGATAATAGAGTAGGAATGTAGCAGTAGGAAAGAAAGCAAAAGGCAGAGGAATTAAGCTAAACCACTGGAGACATGCATGTGATAATCACAGATACACCAAAAACAAAAACAGAAACAAAAAAGAAAAAAAAGAAAAGAAAAGAAAATCAGAAAACTGTAGAATATACACTTCCTCCTGTAACTGACCATCTTATTAGCAGGTATTTTGCAGGTAGCTGCATATTGCAGCTGAAACTACACATCACATCTGTAGGGACAAATGCTGAATGAGGCCCAAAACAAGAGAGAACAGAAGTCAGGACATTAGAAATTGGACCTTGATACAGCCAAGGAAATAAGTTATGAGTATGAAATTCCCAGACTGAAGTTTAATGAGAAAAATAATAGAAATGAAAGTAGAAAAAACACCCCCAATTGTGGGACTATATAAAGAAATGTAGGTTGCGTACAAGAAAGAGATGAAAAAGAGCAACTCAAGAAATATTGGTCAAGAATTATCTGAAATTAGTGAAAGAATCAAACAATAGATCCAGCAATTACAGAGATCACTGAGAATACTAAATACATAACAAAATAAAAACCAAACAAGTAGACATATATTATACAAACTGCACAAATCTGAAGAGAAAAACTTTGAAAGGAACCACAGTGATGAAAGACAAGGGATATTTTTCATGTAAAGTTATAGGATAAGAAGTATATGGGCTTGTTGTCATAGTCCATGCAAGCATTAAAAGAATAGAATGAAATAATGTATTGGAACAAAACATTTCCATCACTCTAGAATTCTGTAACCTCTGAAACTATCCTTCAAAAATGAAGAGAAAAAAATTCACAGACAAAAACTAGAAGAATTACACTGGAATGGCATAATCTTGATCTATGTCTCATAAAGTTGTAGAATGAAGCAGCGGACAAAGAAAGAAAAAGGAGAAATGTTTATTAAGAAGGAGAAAATGCTCCCATTAGTCAGCTGGGACCCAAAAATGGGTTGTCAAGGATTCTTCTTGTCTAGGTGTTTTTATATCAAAAAGTGGCCAGGGCTTTGACCATTACACATCAAACTAAGGTGAACCTATAGGACTAAACCAAGCTTGCTAGAACTAGAAGTGGACCTGTGAGTGGTTAATGCATATAGTAAGTGGATGTCTACAGATACATTTTGACGGCTTCTATCCTATCCAAATCATTCATTCATTCATTCAAAGAACCAAGTGCAAAGGAAAAATATTTTCTAGAGAGGAAGAAGCAAGAGCTGTCAGAGTGGCCATCCATCACCTTGCTTGTTACCACTCTTGTTACACTCCATACTTAATTGGCATCCAGTTTTCATAAACTCTTCACCTTACCTGACCAAGGCCTAGTCTTTCTGACTCTGTCACAGTACCTCTCTAGCAGTTCAGTATTTTCTACCTTACTTGCCTGTCTGTAATATGATCATTAGAAAAGATTTCCTGATATAAAATTAAAATAAGTTCTCCAGACTTAAAATGTATAGAATGGAAAACCCCATAAAGAAATAAAGGGCACTGGAGATAGAATAAATGAAGGCAGATAAATGTATAGAATGGAAAACCCCATAAAGAAATAAAGGGCACTGGAGATAGAATAAATGAAGGCAGATAAAACACTTGCCCTCATTCTTAACACTTAACAGATAACTGAAAAGATGGACATGAGAAGGAAAGACAGCAGTGTCACAAGAGAAAGAAAATAGAAACTTGGAAAAATCTTTATAATGTATCCATACTGCATGTGAAATGATATAAGGCTGTGTGAAAATGGATTTAGTTCAAAACATGTATTGTTAACTCTAAGGCAACTATGAATGTTTTAAATGTATAACTGATAGCTGAGAGCAGAGGTAAAATGGACTGAAAGCTAAAAAGAAAATATTCTTTTATAACTTTTAATTAAAATAAAATAACATTTAAAATACCAAGCAACTGAATTTATAATAGTGAGATTTTGGTCAACAGAACACAGATTGAGGGTAAAACATTACTAGGCAATAATTAATAGCTCATAAAATTTTCATGTACAATACAAATAAAAAATATTAAAATTAGTTTTCATCTTTACAATTTAAGTAGCAAACAACAGGATAAATCCAAGAGATTCAAAAAATCCAAAGATTCAGAAAATAAGACATAAAAATGAATACTAATGAGTTATACCAGGTTTATATAATAATAAATAATAATCCAATAAGGTTTTCTTGAGAAAAATATGGTGAATAAAAAAAGAAAATAGAATTTCAGAATATTTTAATTGGAGTTAAACTATTCCTGGGCACAAAAGACATTTTAAAATACGTTCACATTTTCAGAGAAGGGCATAATACAAAATAAATCCAATCATTTTTAGGGAAAATATATATTGCCAAAACTGACTCTGAAAGTTTTTTGCACCTCGAGACCATAATATCAGGAGCAATTAACTCAGACAAACAAACAAGCCAGATGGCAAGTAAAAGACAGAATAAATCAATTCAATTTAGCATGGAAAATATATCTAAAAGTGTACCTTAACTTAGTACAATTATCTTATATGTTTTATGTGTTGTTCAGTCTAACATAAAAATAGATAAAAAAAAATTGAAGGCAATATATTTCCATTTTAGGCTAGGATTCTGAATATAAAATTGTATAAAAAAATTTACACAGAAATTTCAGATAATCTTTCAAAACTATCAAGACATTAAATCATGAAATACAGTTATACACATATCAACAATGAACTGGAGAGGGCAGCTATCCCCTAGCCAGTATGCTTCAGAAAAACCATAAGCAATATGCAAAGGACTTGAGACCTCCACCATACACCTGTCTGAAAGAAATCAGAAACATAACAAGAGAAAGAAGTAAGAAAAAGCCTCCAGCCACTGACCCAGGGAAAATAAGTCCAGGAGAGGTAAAGACAGAAGAGATTGAGGGCAGCAAATGTGCAATATTGGACATGGCCTCAGCATACATAAATACTTCTGTGACCTCATCAACAAACATAAATCTGAAATTCTAACTCAAGTGAATCAAGATATAAGAATATTAATAAAAGGAATGCTAAGCACCTGTCAAGAAGACACAGATGGAAGAATGGAGGAACCCAGAAAAAGGAGAGAAACCTTTGATGAAGAATATAAACAAAATCTAGAATACATGAAACAGATTCAAAGAGAATACCAGGAAATTAAAAACTCCATTGAAAAATGACAAAATTTCTTGACAGAAACTAAAAGCAGACTTTCAAAACTTGAAGATAGATTTGCACAATATGATTGTGAAAGGAAGGAGGTCTTAAAAATAACAAGGAACCAGGAAGTAACAATACAAAGGCTAGAAGACAACAAGAGGATCTATAACTTAAGAATAAAAAACATGAGTAAAGAAGCAGGGGAAATACAAATGAAATAAAAAAGTTATTCACAGAAATAATATGGAAAACTTCCCAAGCATAGGAAAAGGAAATGATATTCAGACATAAGAGGCATACATAACTCCAGCCAGCTACAACTAAAACAGTTCTGTACCCAGACTCATAATAATCAAGATCCAAGAAATTCATCGCAAGAACAGAATATTAAAAGCCATCAGAGAAAACAAACAGATCACCTGTAAAGGAAAACCTATCAAAATCACAACAGACTTCTCAACACCAACTATCAAATCAAGAAGAGCTTGGAGTGAAATATTCCAAGCTCCTACAAGAATATAACCCCCAACCCAGATTGATGCACCCTGCAAAACTGTCTCTCAAAATTAATGGAGAAACAAGATGTTTCCACAACAAAGACAAACTGGGGGAGTTCGTGACTACCAATCCAACCCTACAAAAAATACTGAAGGACATTTTAGAGACAGAGAAGAAAATCACCATGATTCCAGGAAAATGGCAGAAGGGCATCAATGAAAGGGAAAGACAGTGGAATGAAGGAGAAAAGTAAACAACAAAGACAGAAAAATAGCATAGTAGAAATGAGACAGAGAAGATTGGCTATAATCTCTAACACAGATGGCCTGGATGCACTAACAAAAAGAAACACAGGCAGAGTAGATCAGGAGATAGGGTCCATCGAGATGCTCTGAATTAGGAAATACAATCAACCTGAAAGAGGCTTAATGAACTGAAAGTTAAAGATGAGTAAACAATGCTCTATGTGACAGGGAACCAGAGAGAAATAGGGACAGCTCATCCAGCAGCTACAGATAGGTTGGAAACCCATGACACTTTTGTGCAGTAGAGAACTACTCAGCTATAAGGAAGGAAAACCTTGAGGCTTTAGTAAGTAAAGGAATACAGTTCATGATCAAGCTCAAGGGTAAAAAGCTTTAGAAACACGTAGGTAGATAACAGGTTGCCTCCCTAATCTAAAAGCTAAAGGAGTTAGTGGAACCCAAAATGTACAAAGCACCCTTAGAAAGTGAAAGGGGAGGAATTGTCTAAAAAAAGGAAGGCAAAGGACATTATTAATAGTGTGTCAGGATTTAAAAGCCACAATATTCTTACTGCTTTGTTTAGTTTGATTTTATTCTGTTCCAGTCTGTCTACTCATACTAGATTTGAAAGCACAGACAGCTATGCCAAAAATAGCAGGATATACTATGGTAACTCTCCTTAATTTCCTGTTAACTTAAACTGAAGCCCTGTATTACTTACACTGTCTTTTTATGAGTGATCTTATTTGAATCTGGTTTGTTAGATCGCTGTTTTGTTTTGACTGATTTTATTTGAATCTGGTATGCTTGATAGTATCAAGTCTGAGAGTAGAGGCAACTACTCTGAAGATAACAAGATTCAAGAGGATACCCATACTGGTTTGATTATCCTGTTTTGTCTTGGTTGATTTTATTCGAATCTGATATGTTTAATAGTATCAAGCCTGAGGGTAGAGGCAACTATTCTGAAAACGAGATTCAACAGGATACCCATTCTGGTTGGATTATTAACTGCTTTTGAAGTCATATAATATCTCCAATGTTTTGTTTTTATTAATATTGCTATGTACTGCTATGGCCAATTATACTATGCCTGATGATATAGACAATTCTATTGAAAATAACAAGAGACATCATAGTAACTACTGTAGATCACCAAGTATTGTGGTTCTATATGACTTTTTTTGTTGCATGTTTTTCTAGGAATTTGCTTTGTTGTCTTGTTTTGATTTGTCTTTAACTCTAATACAGAAAGGATAGGTATACATATAGAAATTCATACATGCATAGAATTTCTAGTTTATGAGAATTGATTATAGTTATTGTACAAAAAAAGAAGAAAGTATTCTAAAGAATATAATTGCATATATGTTTAAATGTATAAGATTGATAACCATATTACTAAGTTTTTGTTGGATAAGAACGGTTTGCAGTCTCACTGTTTAAATATCCACTTTGTATGCTTTACTTATGTAACTTAAACAACTACTTGTAAGACAAAAATATGTAATTATCAACTAGTTATTTCTTAACTGTTTTTTTTGAAATTATGTATTATTTCTACCTTCTTTCTGATTTTTTCTTTAAATAAAAAAAATAAAAAGAAATACAGTTATGATCTCCAAAGGGAATAATCTTCTAAAACTAGGCATGGTATTTTAATATTCAAAAACATTTTTATCTAAAAAATAAATGACTGTTAATAATGACTAATTAATGATTAATGGAAAAAAGCTATGGTGCACATTCACACAGAATTGATCATCAGGCATGTTTGGTTGTAATCATTCCTTAGAATTTTCTCATTCTAAAATATATAGGCATGGATTGGCCATTTATAGTTAAGACTACTTCTGCGATACAATCTCAAGTACTTTTTTCAGTGAAAAACTTTGTTTATTGTCATGATAATTAAATAATTGCTATATTGGCTAAGGTTTCTAATTCTTTCTTGTCTCTTTTTATATTGAACATATGTATTATAAATTTATGCCAGTTAGTTTTTAATTAACATAATACTTATATCAACAAATGTTGAAATACAATTGTATTTCAAAAATAATTAATAGTGGAGAAGTCAAGATGGCCGATCACTGAGCAACAAAATACAAAGCCTCCCAGGAGAAACAACTCATATGTCAGAATAAAACACCCTGGAGAGACTCAGAAAGAGGGAGATGGATTCTCCTGACACAAGAAGATATTAAAACCTAAAAAGCTCATAAAACACATTGGGACTACAACTGAAACAGCTAAAAATTATGGGACACAGTGTTTTTACTGTGACCTGCCAAGTTTCTGCTGGCCTCAATTTGCACCAGCTTGAATCCTTGTGGGCCAGCAGAGCTGCCCAAACTTGTTCCCAACACCACTCACAGGAGCCACAGCAGCACTGAAGTCGGGGGTTGGTGAGCTCAATGGAGAGCAGAGCTGGTGCAGGGACCTTCATTAATCCATGGTCAGTGCTGGGAAGGAGACCCCCCCATGGGAAGGGCATCACCAAATGGGTGACATGTTGGAAACAGGCAGGAGGAGCCTGAACTGGGAGTGACAGTGACTTCAGTTTGTTGCTCCCTTCCCAGAGCATATTCATGGGATTTGCTTGAACTGGGCCGTACCCCTGGCTGGGACCCAATGAGCTATCCCAAATCAATTTCCTGTGCCTAGAACACACTAACTGGGTGAAGGCCCCTGAAGTTTGGCTGGCCTGGTGGGGAGGGGCAGGCAGGAGAGAGCAGAGGTCCCTCCCCAGTATGCTTCAGAGGAACCATAGCCAACAGGGAAGAGGGCTGGGACCTGCACTGTAACCTGTGTGGAGGAAGCTGGGACCATGACAGGAGAGAGAGCCAAGAGCCCTCAGCCAACATCAGACATGGCTTCAATGGACATTAAGAGATATCTTTGGGACTTTGTAGATGAGCTCAAAACTCCATTGAAAGCTGGCAAAACTCCTTAAAGAAAACTAAGGATAGACTGTCAAAACTTGAAGACAAGTTTGCAATGTGTGATCATGAAAGGAAAGAGCTCTTAAAAATAACAAGGAAACAGGCAGTAACAATACAAAGACTAGAAGATGTCAAGAGAATCTACAATTTAATAATAAGAAATGTGAACAAAGAAGCAGGAATACATACAGATGAATTACAAAGACTATTCATGGAAATAATTAAGGAAAACTTCCAAAGCATGGGAAAAGAAAATGACATTGGGCTATGTGAGGCATACAGAACTCCAACCACCTACAACCAAAACAGATCTATACCCAGACATATAATAATCAAGATACCAGAAATTCAATATAAAAACAGAATATTAAAAGCCATCAGAGAAAAGAAACAGATTACCTATAAAGGTAAGCCCATCAGAATCACGGCTGACTTCTTGACAGAGACCATCAGATCAAGAACAGCTTGGAGCAAAGTATTCCAAGCACTGAAAGAAAATAACCTCCAGCCCAGATTGATGTACCTGTAAAACTGTCACTAGAAATTAATGGAAAAAAAAAGATAGTTCCTTGATAAAGAGGAACTGGGGGAGTTTGTGACCACAATCCAACCCTACAGAGAATACTGAAGGACATTCTAGAGAGAGAGAAAAAAAATACCAAGATTTTATGAACAGTGGCAAAAAGGCCTCAATGAGTGGGGCAGGCAGTAGAATGAAGGAGAAAACTAGACAAACAAAGCAGAAAAATAGCATAGCAGGAATGAGGCAGAGAAGGATGGCTAGAATCTCTAACATATATGACCTTGATACACTATATTGTTAATAGTGTGCCAGGATTTAAAACCCACATTACTCACACCACCTTGCTTAGATGTATTATATTCTGTTCCAGTCATCCTACCTGTACTAGATTTGAGGGCACAGACAGCAATCCCAAAAATAACAGGATATAGTATGGTCATCATCCTTAATTTCCTATTAACTTAATCTAAAGCTCTGCAAAACCTACACTGTTTTACCATGCCTGATCATAATCAAATCTGGTTTGTTAGATAACTATTTTGTATTGTGACTACTTGTATTAAGACTACTTCTGCAATACAATCTCAAGTACTTTTTTCAGTGAAAAACTTTGTTTATTGTCATGATAATTAAATAATTGCTATATTGGCTAAGGTTTCTAATTCTTTCTTGTCTCTTTTTATATTGAACATATGTATTATAAATTTATGCCAGTTAGTTTTTAATTAACATAATACTTATATCAACAAATGTTGAAATACAATTGTATTTCAAAAATAATTAATAGTGGAGAAGTCAAGATGGCCGATCACTGAGCAACAAAATACAAAGCCTCCCAGGAGAAAGACTAGAAGATGACAAGAGAATCTACAATTTAATAATAAGAAATGTGAATTTTGTATTGATAGATTTTATTCAAAGCTGTTATGATTGATAGTATCAAGTCTGAGAGTATAGGCAACTACAATGAAGATGACAAGATTCACTAGAATATCCACTATGGTTTGATTATCACCTGCTTTTGAAGTTTTGTACTGTCTACAAAGTTTTGTTTTTACTAATATTGTTATGTACTGCTATATTCAATTATGCCTGATGATATAGACAATTCTATTGAATATAACAAGAAACAACACAGTAATCATTGTAGATCACCTTCTACTGTGGTTTTATATGACTTTTTGGTTTCATGTTTTTATAGGAATTTGTTTTGTTTTGTCTTGCTAAGTTTTGTTTTTCCCTCTAATACAGAAAGGATAGAAATGCATGTAGAGACTCATGCATGCATAGCTGTTTACACTCTCACTGTTTGAATTTCTACTTTGTATGCTTTAATTTTGTAACTTGAACAACTATTTTTTTTTTTTTTTTTTTTTTTGCGGTACTGGGGATCGAACTCACAACCTTGTGCTTGCCAGGCAGGCACTTATGCCACTGAGCTAAATCCCCAGCCCTGAACAACTATTTCTAAGAGCACAATATATAATTTATCAACAAGTGATTTCTTATTTTTTTGAAATTCTGTATTATTTCTACCCTTTACATGCTTTTGTTTCTCTTTAATCAAAAAAAAGGAAAAATAATTAATGGTGAGTGTGTTATTTTAGTTTCCAACCACCATTTTGCTATTTAATGTATGTTGCAAATTAGACTTCAAAAGAGGAAGTTATATTACTAAGTAAATACTGTGTTATATAAAAAAGAATTCAAAATCTTCTAATATAATTTTCTGTGTTAGAAGTTCTGTCATATGATTATTTTTTGTTGTTTTAGCACTTCTAGCAACAGAAATCTCACTACCTAAATGTGATCATTATTTTTTCAAAGCTAAAAATGTATACTCAGTTTTTCCATTCATTTGTCTAACATTAATTTCACATAGATTTCAATGACTTTAAAGTATTAATTTTCATTTACTCATTCATTTGTTCACTTACTTTAGATACATGTTATTTTCAAACTCTCACCCAACTGTGTATTCTCTCTACATATGCTAGATTTTTAAACAAACTCAAAAAACGGAGGCACTTTTCAATTTGCCAAACTAGTAATTAGTATTCGTGTACAACATTGCCTATTATTTTATAGACAAAGTTAATGATAGCGATTTCATCAATAATCAAGTTAACATTTTTATTTCTGTTAAACCACATGTTGAAAAGCTTTGAATGTCTATGATTAGGCCATATGGAATTAGGTTTTGTATTTATTTACATTTGTTTTCTGACCAGCATTTAGTATGAATGTCATCAAGGCAGAATCCCAGATTTATGAGTTCTAGTATCTATCAGCTATCAACTTTAAGCAAATCATATGCTGAAGACTATTGTTCTTTTACCTCACAGACTTATTATGAATGACACATTTCATATTTTGAAATGTAAAATTTACAAAACTTGAGAATTTCTACTTTTATTCTTTATAAACTATATAAATTTAATGTCTTAATTGCTGCTATCTGCTCTCTGATATTAGTTTTGAAGTTAACTAACTTATAGACATTCTAGTGCCTGAGATAAAGAATCAGTAAGTAACATTATGATGGATGTCCATACAAAGTGACCTGAAAGAATAAAGCAATAGGTTTAGTGCAGGCTACAAAGAAAGAGGAAATGGTCCTTGAGAAAGTGATGAATGAATTGAACTTTGGAGAAGCAGTCCACATAACCAAGAGCTGTACCAAACACACAAGAAAACAAACAGAAACAGGAGAATTCAAATAACTGAAGAAAACCAGAGAGCCCTTTGTAGTAAGTGGTAGAGAAAATCAAGATGTGAGACTGGAAATGTAGAGAAAAGGAAGCCTACACAAATATGTGAAAGTCTGTGAAGGTGAAAGCTATTGAAAACAGGTAAGCAGGAGTCTAACTAATCAAACCATTCAGAGGTACTGCTATGTTCTCTTCTAGTCTCTCAATCCTTTCTTCTGTGCCTCATTTTTATTCATGATATCACTTCCATCCTTTGTTTTTTATCACCACCATTCTTTTAAAAACATTCTAGAGTAAATAAGATTCAAACTGTACAACAGATACTGTGAAACTGAAAGGGGAAGAAATTACTCAGAAAAGAACTGGAATAGGGGAAAGGAGAAAAAAGTTTTTTATATTATATATTATTTTTACCCTTTTTTCTGTTTTGCTTTTTTCTCTAAATAAAAAAAGGAAAAGAATTATATATATAATAATTGATATACATATATTTTATATATACGATTTATATACATAGATGATTTATATATAAGATTTTTATATGATATATATAATTTTATAGATAATTCTACTACTAATCTCTATTAGTTCATCAAAAGGATGATTTGTGCTCAAATTACAATAAATTTTTCAGACCTATATATTTCATACCTATATATTGTAATCCGAGCAACTATTTTGAAGATAACAATATACAATATATTAACCATTATTAATCTATTATCTTGTTTTGAAAATCTGTATCAGTCATTACTCTTTTTTATTTTTAAAGTAAATAGCATTTTTATTTCTGTTTTATTTTTGATATACATAAAAATATCCACATCAATGTTTCAGTATATCTTTCATTAATTTGCATATTGTGTAAAAATTAATTCAGGTTTAATATATCCAATCTTCAAACATTTATCACTTGTTTAAAACTATTCTGTATGAATAATTTAAATCCTTATTTTAGCTTCTCTAAAGTATAATGCCATTATGCACTATGCTCACTTTCCTGTGCAATTGCACACTAGAATTTCTTGCTCCTTTTTTCTTATAGACTCTTCAAGCCTTTTAATCTCAATTTTAGTCTCGATTTTTAGTCTCACCATTTTAGTCTCAATTTGTATGAGATAAAGCTTTTTAGACACGATATTTGAGTGGACCCTGTGGTATTTGACTTTTTTTAGTCTGGTTTATTTCACTGCACAAAATGATCTCCCATTATAGAGCCAGTTAATCACAAATGGTGAGTTTTTATTCTTTATAGTTGAACAATACACCATGTTGTACCTGTTTAACAATTTGTTTTACTTCATCAGTAGATGGATATATGGCCTCCATCCATAATCAACCAAAAAGAGAATATATATATATATATATATATATACACATATATACATATGTTTACATTTTAATATATTAATTTTTTAAAGTAAGGCATTGATTGTTGTTATATGTATCCTGTAAAACAATGAATCATACAATTTTCTTTTTGAGACAGGGTCTTGCCAGTTCAGACTGGCCTTCAGTTCACTTTGTAGCCCCGCCTGGGCTCCAACTCATAGAAATCCTCCTACCTCCACCTCCTAAGTACTGGGATTACAGGTATACATCACCACACCGGCTTGAATCATGCTATTGATTTTAATCAGAAACATTTGTTTTTTATTTTAGCTCTGTTATGTTGATTAATATCCATAGTTTTTAATAGCAGCATGATACATAAACATTTAGTACTGAGGATAAGCCCAAGATTTAAGTGTGAAACCAGGCTTAATGAGATTTTGCCTTAAAAAAGAAAAGTAATTTAGCAGAATATCATGAAGAAATCTTTCAAGCAAATCTTGCAAGGAAAGAGTAAAGCAAAAATTGAAGTGGGACCTTTGAGAATTGGTATTTCAATATACAGTATTCAGAAACTATAATCACAATTTTTTATAGTTCAAACTAACAAATGTATTTTAAGCCCAGGTATTAGTAATTGTTGCTTATACTTATTTCTGTTTTTTAGCATTAAATTTTAAAAATATATTTCTGTGCAGTTTATTTGGTAAGCCATTTTTCAAAATAAAATGCAGTATGTTCTTTTCAATATGATTTTTCTACATAGAAAGTATAGCAGTTTTTCCACCTGAATATAAATACCTAGGAATAATATGCCAATTTTTTGGATTTCATTTATTTTTTATTTTTTTAGAAACAATTGTGTAATATTTTTCCGAGTGCATTAGGACTGGTAGTAGCTTAAATTACTTGAAATAGGATTCTTAGTTATATAATTTTTTCAGTATTTAATATATATTTTAAAATTATGTTCTAGAAATATAAGATATCATAATTCGATTTATAGAGAGTCCCTCACAGTTTTGCCCCTGATATTTTGTTCTTTTATTTTAAACTTTTACAGTTTTACAGAAAATAGCATTTCTGTATTTTGATTTATATTTCTTTGATTGGCAAGTGAATGTAAATATGCTTTATATATGTATTGACTATTTGGAGTTCTTTTACCATAGCCTTTATGTGCTTATTTATTTTAAATTTTATTTATCATTATGTTTTATACTTATTTCCTACATTTGTTTGCAACTAAAAATTACATGAAATACTGAAATTTCATGTTTGGGAAAATGTCAGGCTTCTCTACATAATTATTTGTATGAATTTATGCTTAGAAACACCTTTCTCACACAATTACCTAAACATTTCTATATTTGTCATTTTCTGTTTTTAAAAGTTTGTTGAAATGTCATTCAAATTAATTTTAATTTCTTTTTAAAGAAAGTCACATTTTTGCCATATTTGGTAAATATATCTACACTCTATTGACAAATTAATCCTTTCTAGATTACTTGATGTAGTCTTTTGAGAAACTCCTAATTGATCTAGCTTCTTTCCCTGTAGTACCTTCTATTATATCTTTATTTGTAGATGTGGTGCACTCCTTAAAACATAAAATATTACTTCAATCTTATGTTTCAGTAGTTTCCTATTACCTTTAGTATACAATTCTTCTTTGACATATCTTTAGAAGTCTTTCATTTAATCTAAGTTGTTTCATTTCTTCGTGCATCAGTGTTTACTCTGAGAAGTGACCTTTGCTTCTATTTTTAGCATATTTATATCATTCAGTACTTCAGATGGTAGCATGTGAACCTTCTTCTAAACCAGGGCAGATAGCAGTGTGAGAAGCTCTCCCCATTTGCACTAGGTTCTTTTTCTCAGTATAATTTACAGCCATAAAAATTACTCAATTCTGCCACCAGGAACTTAGCGGAAGCCTGCATCAGGGGTGAGCTGCCCAGAACCACCACCGAGGGCCCGCCCTGCCAGCGGGAACTTAGCGGAAGCCTGCATCAGGGGTAAGCTGCCTGGAACCTCCACCGTGGGCCCACCCTGCCACTGGGAACTTAGTGGAAGCCTGCATCAGGTGTAAGCTGCCCGGAACCTCCACCATGGGCCCTCCCTGCCACTGGGAACATCGAGGAGGCCTGCCCAAGACTGAAAACTTCCCTGGACTGCTTCAGCTGGGCCAGCCCTCCCACCTGCAACATCAGAAGATCTCAGCGGGATTCAGTGAGTGTGAGAAAATTTGGAATTTTGCTCCCAGGTGTTGAGCTTTGGACTACACCGCATTGACTGTATCAGTGTGGTGAGTATATCCCTAAAATAGAGGTGTACAGGGGATAAATAGGGCCAGTAGTAAAACCCCCTACAATTAACCATACAACTTTGTTGTGTCTGAAAATAGTGTGTGCGATCCTCTCCTACACATAGAAAACACTAGGCAGAGTGAAAATGACAAAACAAAAAAGCAAAATGCAGTCTCAAACATATAGTTCACCAGAAGCAAGTATAGGAGACATTGAAATAGAGGACCACAGAAGTAACACACTGGGAATCTCTGAAAATATAGTGAGTGAAATAAAAAAACAAGTGCATCAGGCTATAGAGGAAATCAAATTAGAAGTAGTCTCCCAAGTAAAGATAGAAATAACAACTTTAGTAAAGGAGTTGTTGAATGCAGCTAAAGAAGAACTAGAGAAAAAAGTACATGAGCATGGGAAATTGATTGAAACTTTGAATGAACAATATAGAAAACAAGCAGAATTCATGAAACAAACTTGAAGAGACATCCAAGAAACAAAAAATTCTATTGAAAGTGTGCAAAACTGCCTAAAGAAAGCTGAGGATAGGATTTTGGACCTTGAGGACAGGATCACAGTTAGTGATCAGGAAAGGATAGAACTTTTAAAAATACCAAAGCAGTGTGAAATGACAATCCAGAAGCTTCATGATGATGCCAAGAGCAACAATATAAGAATAATGGGCATTAGCAAAGATACAGGAGTCCAGGCAAATGACATACGTAAAGTATTTACAGAAATAATAGCAGAAAATTTCCCAAATATGGGGAAAGAATCTGATATGCAAATAAGTGAGGCGTATAGAACACCAAACAGTCACAATCAACATAAAACCACACCCAAACACATAATAATTAAGATCTCAGACATACAGTATAAAAACAGAATATTAAAAGCTGCCAGAGAAAAGACACAACTCACCTATCAAGGAAAGCCTATTAGAATCATGGCAGACTTTTCACCACAAACCCTGAAGTCAAGAAGAGCTTGGAGTGAGGTATTTCAAGCCCTGAAAGAAAACAACCTTCAACCCAGACTGACGTACCCAGAAAAACTTTCATTCAAATTTAATGGAGAAACAAGATACTTCCATGACAAAGAACAACTGAAGAAATTCATGTCCACCAAACCAACCCTAGAAAGAGTACTTAAAGACATACTACATAGAGATAAAAATGACCACCATCCCCAAAACAACCCTAGAAAGAGTACTTAAAGACATACTAGATAGAAAGAAACCACCAGGTAGGATAAGCAATTAAATAAGAGGAAAAGCAGAAAGAAACAACTGGAACATAACATGGCAAAGTTGAGCCAGTACATGGAAATCCATATGGAGAATTCTTGGAAGACTGGGATTGGAGGCCCCATTTGATCCAGCTGTCCCCCTCCTGGGTATTTTCCCCAAAGAACTGAGAGGTTCATATCATGGTGGTGTATGTGCACCCATGTTCATGGCTGCATGGCTTGTGATGGCTAGATCCTGGAGATAACCAAGATGCCCTTAGACTGTAGAGTGGATGAAAAAGATGTGGCATTTTTATGCAATGGAATATTACTCACCTATAAAAAAGGATGACCTTGAGGCCTTCATAGGCAAATGGAGATAACTTGAGACTATCCTCATTAGTGAAATAAATAAGAATCATATTTATAAATATCATATCATGTCTCTAGTGTAGAAAGTAAATAAGAACTACAAGAGTAATAAAACCAAAATGTGTC
>PVLA01004421.1:110849-177856 GCA_004027455.1 Hydrochoerus hydrochaeris
TTTGTTGGATCTTTGAGCAGAACTGTTTGTAGTCTGACTGTTTGAATATTTACTATGTACCCTTTAACTTTGTAACTTGAACAACTACATCCAGGATGACAGTATGTAATTTATAAATTACTGATTTCTTAGTGGGGCTTTTTCTCATTCTCCTTTTTCTTTCTTTCTTTCTTTCTTTCTTTCTTTCTTTCTTTCTTTCAGAATTCTGTATTGTTGCTACCCTTTTTTGTTTTGTTTTTTTCTTCTCTTTAAATAAAATTTTAAAAACATATAATTGCTATTGTAAAAAAAGAGGAAATAGGAAGCACTATAAAAGATATAGCTGCATGTATGTTTAGATGTGTGGGATTGATAACCATATTTCTAGGTTCTTGTTGGATTCTTGAATAGATCTGTTTGCACTCTCACTGCTTTAGTGTCCACTTCGTGTGCTTTAATTCTGTAACTTGAATAACTATTTCTAAAAGAACAATATGTAATGTGTCAACTAGTGATTTCTTACTATTTATCTTCTTTTCTTGAAATTCTGTAATATTTCTACCTTTTTCCTGTTTTTTTCTCTTTAAATTAAAAAAATGTATAATTGCTATTGTAAAAAAGAGAAAATAGGAAGTGCTATAAAAGATATAACTGCATGTATATTTAGGTGTGCAGGATTGTTACCCATATTTCTTAGTTCTTGTTTGATTGTTGAACAGATCTGTTTGCAGTCTCACTGCTTGAGTGTCTATTTTGTGTGCTTTAATTTTGTAACTTGAACAACTATTTCTAAAAGAGCAATATGTAATTTATCAACTAGTAATTTCTTACTGTTTATGTTTTTTTGAAATTGTGTAATATTTCTCTCCTTTTTATGTTTTATCCCTTTAAATAAAAAATTAAAAACAATTACTCAACTATGTGTTACTTACTTAATACAGAGGTTCACAGCTAGACTGAAAATGATGTAAGGCAGGGTCTATAATTATTCCAGAATGTGGAGCAGAGACAGATATATTCATTAGTACATACACAGTACTGTTCTTGGTCATGACACCAATCAATGAATGCTTTTCACTATTCAATTGTTTGATCATTTTTTTCATGCTATATCTTATAATCTGAACAACTTTGAATATAACAATACACAATGTATTATCCAGTGTTAACTTTCTATTATTTTGTTTTGAAATTCTGTATCATCATTTTTATTTCTTTTTTTGTTCTTAAAATTAAAAAAAATGAATGCATTTTAAAATGTCCTTTGTGATTGAGGTTAAGAATTTTTCTTTCATATCAAGTCAATGATATCTGTTTCTTTTAATATTTCTGGTGCATTCTTTAATAATTATTTCTTTTCTTCTTTCTATTTTTTTGTTCCTGTCAGATAATACAGACAAAGCCAATGTATACAACAATGTGTCTGAGTTTGTATTCCTGGGATTACCTACAGACCAGTACAGCATTTCCTCCTTGGCTTCTCTGTGGTGCTTTATGTACCAATTGTTTTGGGAAATATCCTTGTTATATTTACAGTGAACATTGACCCTCACTTCCACTCCCCCATGTACTTCTTTTTAAGCAAACTTTCATGCATTGATGTCTTTCTTTCTACCTTAACAGTTCCCAAGATGATTTCTGACATGTATTCTGGGCACAATATCATTTCATTCAAGGAGCGCATCATCCAGATATTTGTCCTTCATGTGCTGGGTGGTGCTGCTCATAGCCATGGCCTTGGGCAGATAAGTGGCCATATCCAAGCCCCTTCACTACCCGACCATCATGAGCTCACGGGTGTGCATTTTGCTTGTGTTGGGTGCTTGGGTTATTGTTCTCATTCACTCAATTGCCAGGCTAGCTTTTGTCATCCATTTACCATTTTGTGGTCCAAATGAGATAGATAGATTTTATTGTGATCTTCCTTGGTTTATCAAACTGGCCTACATAGACACCTACAGAATAGAGTTCATAGTAACTGCTAATAATAGATTAATTTCAACAGGCACTTTATTCTTATTGATTATCTCCTATATCTTAATCTTGTTTACTGTATGGAAATACTCTTCAGGTGATTTTTCCAAGGCCCTCTCTACCCTCTCTGCACACATCTCTCAGGTGATTTCATTCTTTAGACCATGCATTTTTGTTTACATGTGGCCATTTCCCATAGTTCCATTGGATAAGTTTCTTGTCATTTTGGATTTCATGATTACACCTATCCTGAATCCTGCCATTTACACACTGAGGAACAAAGACATGAGGCTGGCAATGGGTAGACTGAGTGGTCATCTGCTGCAAGAGATCTCCTAAATCTCTTATGGAGTGCAATAGTGTTTTATGTAGTCTCTATTGTGGACATAAATGTTATCATGAGACCATCTATTATCACTTTTCCTGCAGCTTGAAAACTTTAATTTATCTTAATAGACAATAATTCAATTGTGTATTTTATTGGTTGTCTATGGATAATTTTATGTAGTAGAAGAGCTTAAAAAAAAGACATGAAGCTAGCAATGAGAAGACTGAGTACTGAACTTCTAAATCAGAGGGAAATGTTCTAAACAACTCAGGAGAACACAATCCACTTAGGATTTTTAAATGACTCAAGTAATACAATTGATTAAGCAACTGCACAAAATTTGATGATATATGACAGTTTCTCAAAGTGTTGATTGTACAGTACATTTTTTGGACCAAATATGTCAATTATTCTAGATACAAGAACTCTAAACCTCTTGAACAGTTTCGTTCAAAGTCAATAATAACTGATTATTTCATAATTTCTCAACTGCAGGCTACTTTTACATAATTGGAGAGTTTCAGATATAGAAAGCAGAGTTTCGTGTTTTAGTTTTATAGTGCATTAATAATACTGAAATGTTTACAAAACTCAGACAAGAATATTCTAATATCAGAATCATAATAGAAGTTGACATTTTCCTCTATGAACTGAAAGTTTTTTTCACAAAATACAAATTTTCTCTAAACACATTTATTCCTTTAAAATCAAGTAGTCACAACCTCCATGTTCAATTTATTTTATATTCATTAATGTGATTAATATTAAAATGCTTTTTATTTCTCATTGTGAGATATAATTTTGTAGATTTAAATAATTTCCTAAATTAAATATTTATTACTTATGAGATTACATTGATTCAACAGATCAAGTCTGTAATGAGCAAGTTATTTGTAACTGAGCTACATCAAGATACTTTTATAGAAAACTGATGATATAAACATACACTATAACCTTAGAATGTGCTGAAATTATAGCCTCAGAAGCCAGATCACCTGGATTCAAATTTATTAACTTAGAGATAATGTATTCAAATTTTTGAAGAAACTCTGAAATATACAATTCTCTTTTTATTTAAACCCAGGATATGAGTTATTATGTTTATATTTTGTCTGAAACTCAGGAAAGTACAAGAGAGAGTGGGTTTAATATTTGGAGGCAAAAAGAGCACATGAGACAACTAAGCTAAAGGGAGGCGTAATAAGGGGGAAATTGATACATGCTAGGAGGAAAAAGAAGAGAGCGCTTGGGAGAGTGATTGCTTCTTCGGTGAGGTTTGTGATTCCTACTCTCACTTTTATTTCAGAGGGAATTGATTGAAACCATTTCCAGTTGTTCTACAATAGTAACACTTATAAAAAATCACTTACATTATAATTTTTGAGAACTGGGTGTCTATAAAACATTGAATGAATATTCTTTAAATATAAGTGGATGTTGATATGATCACTGTATGACAGGTATTATTTTTATTTATTTTTTCAACCTTCAGTTTTCTTGTTAATTTAAAGTTTTCCGGTTTTAAGACATTTTTCTTTAGAAAGATATACTGTAAATAACATGAGAGATTTCTGAATAATAAATGTTTTATTTAATGTTTTTTCTAATTACTATTTTTTCCAGTTTCATTGATATGTAATTGATGACTCTATGTGATCTTAACTATAGAGTGTGGTAATACATACATTTTAAAAGTTACTCCACACATATCAGCTCTGAATTATATCTCTTGAACTTACTCATTCCATGCCTGAAAATTTGTACTTTTTGGACACCATCTCAGCTTTTCTCCAACTTGTCAATTTTGTTTAAATGACAACAACTTCCTAGATTGCACATATAAGAGAGTTCATGTAGTATTTTTCTACCTCTGTCTGACTGATCTAAAAGGATAATCCACTTTAGGTCTATCTATATTGTTACAAATTGCAATATTTCCTAAATTTCATTGTATATAAAGTCCAACATTCATCATTTATTTACCTATCAACTTAAACACTTAAATTGTTTCCACACCTTTTCAAGGGCTGTTGTGAGTAGTGCTACCCTAACGGTGGCAATCCGCATATCTTAGAGTGGAGTGGAGTGCTGATTTCACTTCCTTTGTGGATATACTCAGAGAAGAGACTGCTTAGTTATATGGCAGTTCTACTTTTTAAGCTTTTGAAGAACCTCTGTAATGGTCATGCCAATTTGCAGTCCCATCAACAGTGTAGAAATATTTCTGCTTCTCCATTATCCAGCCAAGCATCATCTCATGAGTTTGGACACTGGCTTTCCTCTTAGTTGTGTGGTGATATTTCACTATGCCTTTTATTTTCACTTCCCTGGTGATTAATGATACTGATTAATGATATTGAATATAGATAAAAGAAATGGAACACTAAGAAGTAAATGGAAATATTGCTCATGGGCACAATTTCTAAGAATTAATATAGTTAAAATGTTCATACTGCTCAAAGTATTCTAAATGTACAATAAAATCTTGAGCAACATTTTGGTGTCTACAATTTTCACAGAATCACAAAAATTCACAGCCAAAACAATCTTAAGAAGATCAAAGATGGAGGAATAATATTTCCCAATTGAAAATTTTTTTGTAAAGCAACATAATCCAAACAGTATGGTACAGGAATAAAACCAGTTGCATGGATCAGTAGAACATGTTGAGAGATTAGAAATAAATTCTAGAACCTATGATCAGCTAATATTTGACAAATGCAAAAGGAACTTACAAAGTAAAGATAATCTCTTCAAGAGATATCTATGTAGAAAATAAAATTGGATGCAATATATATCACCTACAAAAATTTAACTCAAACTGGATTATGGCTGGAATTATTTTCTAAAAATTGATCTCTCTAGATCCTTTGTTAACATATTTTCCCTAGTCATTCACCTTGTTTAAGCCATTTCTTGGTTAAGAAATGGGTGTTCTATGCATGCATATTTGTATATACAGATACGTGTGTGTGATCTTTGCAAGCACTGAATATATTTAATTTTCATTTGATCTTCAAAGCAAGAAAACAGAGCAAAATTTACTTCTAAATTTGAGAGAATTGTAAATATTGACTATTCCTGTTTCAAAATTATTCTTAGATTTTATATAAACAGTCAGAACCATATTTTTCCTGATCATGTTTATTTTGCTGTGTTATAGGACAATTCCATCTAATTTAGAGACCTTACAGTGAACACTCTAATACTGTAAGTCCCTGAAATAACCACTGAAATTCATATGTTAACATTTTGTTCTCCTCATGGCAATTTTAACCTCTTTGTTTCTAAATACATAAATGGATGGATTTAGAAGAGGATTTATCACTGCATAAAACACAGCAAGAAACTTGTCCATCCACGTAATGCTGACTGGCCACAGATAGATAAAGACGCTGGGCCCAAAGAATAATACAACCATTGTGATGTGCACAGCACAGGTAAAAAGAGCCTTGGATGATACACTCATAGGGTGAAAGTAGACAGTAAGCAGAATAGGAGAACAAGAGATCAGCAACAGAATGAAGCAGATGGTTGCCAATACACCACTCTCAGCATTTATCAAAATTTCTAGAATATAGGTGTCCATGCAAGCTAACCTGATCACCAATGGAATGTCACAAAAAAGCTATCCAATTCTCTAGGTCCACAGAAGGGCAGCTTTAAGATAATAATTAGTTGGTTAATTGAATGTACAAAGCCAGTGATCCATGATGTCATCAATAACCCAATACACTTCCGTCTGTTCCCAATGCTACAGAAATGGAGTGGTTTACAGAAGGCCACATAGCGGTCATAGGCCATGGAACAAGCAGTACCATTTCACGTCTCCAAGAAGAAAAACTGGCACATACTCCCTCCAAAGGAGATGGTCTTGTTTGCTTTGAGAAAATCTGCTATCATTTTAGGCATGGTGACTGAGGAAAGGCAGAAGTCAGTGAAAGAAAGGTTGGCCAACAGGAAGTACATGGTTGAGTGGAGATGGGGGTCAGTAATGATTATTGCCACAATAAAGGCATTGTCTAAAATAGTGATCAAAAAAGGTGAAGAAAATGTCACTAGAAAGAAGCCTTGAAGCTCCCATGAGTGACAAAGTCCAAGAATAACGAATTTTGATAACAATGATTGGTTTACTTCTATTTAATTCAGTTTTAAATCTATCTAAATGAAAAGGCAAATTATTAGATTTTCTGAATATGTGAGTCATTAAACAACATTATTAATAGAAATGATTTCTAGATTAATTGCTTTGAAAAAATTGGCCTTATTTTAGAACATTCACACATCCTATAGCTCAGTGAGTCTGCTATCAGGATCAATTGCACATGTGTGCAAGCTTTGTACACGAGTTTATACTAATGCACACTGACAAAGCCAACTTTAAAAGGCTATTAGGAAGGAGAGATTGATGCTTATTTTTTAAATTAAGATGCAAGGTTATTTGAGAAAATTCTATTTAAAAAAGTTGATTCAGTAAAAGGAAAATTTGGCAGTAAGTAATCCTTGCATGAAATGCAATTGCCTTGTATGGTAATAGGTAGAATTAGATAACTACAGGTGTTACCTTAAATAGTAAAATGAATACATAGAAAGTTTCCGTAATTTGTTGGTAAGGAATCCAATTGGCTCATGTGATATGTCATTTCTGTGACATGGCAGAAAAGACTTCTATTAAGGTTAAGAGGGATATGGCCTGGTTCTCTTCCTGAGACTAAGGCTATATTTAGGCTAAATTATTACACACACACACACACACACACACACACACACACACACGGAGAGAAGACCAGTACATTGGTGACTGCAATCTCCTGTTCAGGTGATTGTTTATAATTTGTAGCTTGTGTTCTTCATGTAACTTCAGAGGGGCTTCTTAAAATAATGGCAGTTAGAAACTGCCTTATAGTGCTTTTTTGGTTTTTCATAACTTTTGATTAAAAACTGAAAGTTATTTATTAAATCAAAACTTAAGTTTGACCTATGGGCCAATATTTGAAAACAGATCATGTGTTACTTTTTTTAGCTGTCTAAGGTCTTGACTAGTTAATATGTCCACCTGGATCAAGAATCTTAATAGCTTTAAAATGTTTTATACATTGTGCACCTTCTAGGAAATAGAATTCCTACATAACTGAAATGAGAAGAAGATATAGGAAACTTAAGCTTTAATAATATAATTCTAAATAAGATCTGGATATTGGTGACCTGAATATTTTGTAAGTAGGAACACAATTTATTCTATGAGGTCAGGATTAGTCTCTAACATAAAACAGATATAGACATGTCATGAAAAGAAATGGACAGGCTGATATGTCCTGGACGTAGATCTAAAAATATTTAGCAAAGCATTTGCTAATCAAATCCAGCAATGTATAAAAATTATACTCCATGGTCAAGAGTATATTTATTCATGTAAAACTAGATTAGTATTTGGATATCAGTTAAAGTAATTCTTCAACAAGCTAAAGAAAGAAAGCATGCAACTATATTAGTTGATCCATTAAAAGACATTCCATAACAAAATGCAAACCCATTTATAAAAAGAATTCTTAGAAAATTATAAGTAGAGGGACACCTCTTCGACATGGCAATGAACAAATGAAAAACTAACAGTAGTCATCACACTTAGTGATAAGAAACTAAATAGTCTACTTAGTTCTATATTTATGCTATATTCATGAATGCTGTATTGTGTGACCTTGCTTTAATCACCTTTAAATTCCAGAAGAACCCATACTATTAGGTAAGTATGCCATTGATATAAATGGCCAGATTAATTGATAATGGATGATAGACAACTCTATTATGCAGAACAACTCAAAATATATAGAGATATGAAACGCTAAAGAAGGAAAGGCATAATTCCACATTTTATAATATGGGGTGGGAGAGCGACAACTTTTCAAAGAGTAAAATATGGAAAGGAGAAAAAGTCACTTTGCAGTGAAGAAACCAGACAAGCCCTATTTGAGCTAGATGGGAAAGGTCAATATCAACAGTTATAAATCATGATGAAATTTAATGTTCCCTTTGGAAGACATGATAAAAATTATACTCTACCTGTCAAATTCCTCCATCATGTCCATCATGTCCATATCCACTCATAAAAATCATCAAATAAATTCTAATCAGGAGCTGTCCTACAATATGGTCAATATTCCTGCAAGGTTTCAGGGTTATCTGAAATCCTGAAAACAAGAAACCTTGGAAAACAGACAATAATAGCATAAAGAGACGTCACAGCAAATTACTATGTTACTCAGTTCTCCATTATTGGGAAAAACTACTAAACACGCACAACCTAGAGGAAGAGAAGCTTAACTCGGTTTCTTGTTGACTCACACCATGGTCAGCTGACTCCAAGGCAAACAGGTATGGTTAACAAAGCTACTTAGTTTATGGGGTCTGGGAAGCAGACCAGTAGAATAGAGAAAGGGACCAGATTTAAAGCACACATGGTAATATCTCCATGACGTGCTGGGACACACTGAGAGTGTGCTTTCCTAATCTAGCTAACTCCAGAGCCAATCAATTTTACAACTGTAATTACCTGTCACATCCCACCCCTTGTCTGTTTGAAACTCAAATATATCTCCCTAAGTCATAATTAATTATCCAAATAAGCACAATATCAAGGCAATCTATCAGGTTCAAAAAGTGAATTACATATCGACAATAGGCAATGACTCAGAAAAACATTTTTAGTCCAAAAGGGAGGAAAAACGAGGACCAAAAGAAGGCCAAAACCCATCAGGGCAAGAATTAACTCATACCATTGGGGAGACAGTGGTGAGATGGGAATTTTAAAGGGCTGGAGTGGCCCCACACCTATGGCTTTGCTGGTTGCAGCTCACTTGCTCTCTCTCTTGGGCTGGCTTCACTCTCTGCCTGAGACTTTTCCTAGCAGATGTTCCATGTTCCTGGCTTTTCCAGCTTCCTGGGGTCTCCATTGCACCCTTTACTTCATTTGCCTAGCAAATATACATTTCCTCACATTTTCCCATCCTTCTTTTGCTTGGTTACCAATGAGGCAAGACCTTATCCTGGCAGTAAAGATATCCCTTGTACCAATCTGGAACCCTCCAAGGTACCAGATTCTTCTGCTACGCAGGTACCAAGTTGGCAGCTTCCTCCAACCTGCCTAGGACTTAGTGGAGTTGCAAGAGAGGTGTCTGTATTTGAAGCCAACCCGCTATTTACAAAAAGAATTACCACACCATGTCCTATAAGATGTAAAATGACATCCACATTGCTAATCTAGAAAGAAAGGAAAAAAGGTCCAGATCTTAATTTTGCTTTTTTTTTTATGCAAAGGCCTGAAGTGGATTTAAAATGTGAAGTTGAGAGGGAGAGATAAGAACTCTGAAAAGTAATTTCTGTAAATTTGTTTCTAGCCATCAAGAATGTGAATTTCCTAAAATTCTAGCACTGCATCTGTCAGCCTGGAGACTATTGTGAAAGGCTGAGAGTTAAGTATCACACACTGTAAAACAAGCAGAGCTTTCTTCACTGGCTTAAGGACCCTCAGGTCTTTTGTAGCAGTAACACGACAATCTTTCAGTGATACCTACTTTTCCCACCAAGGGCAGGGCAAACGGTTTTTACTGTGACACATATGCTAGTGTCCAGGAATAACCAGTAAAATAGAAACCGTTGGCCAGTTAAGGGGGTTGTGAAGTACTGAAATTCTTTGTTTGTTTTTGTTTTTTGGTTGACCATAGTTCTGTCCCACCTCATGCCCATCTTGTGAGTTCCCACTTTTTCCCCACATTGCACCCACCTCACCTTGGGGTTTTTCTCTATAAAAATCCCTAGAAAAGACAAGCTGTTCAGCAACCCACTTGGGACCCCTTCTGTGTCTCGCTTAGATGGAAACTTTCTTTCTCTCAATAAATGTATTCTACTCTTAAGCTCCATTGTTCCTAAAATTCATTCTTTGATTTTAGAGAACACAAATCCATACCAAACGTCTAATAGGTTGGGAGTTTCTTTCCCTTGTGTCAATATGGCCAACAATTCCATTGTAGGTTTTTATCTAAAACAGTTACAAAAAAATTGTAGGTTTTCAAACAAAAATTTATACACAAACATTAGTGGTAGCCATATTCATAACAGCCCAAAATGGACACAATCTAGATGTTAGCTACTTGATGAAAAGATAAACAAGTATGCCATAAATACGCAATGGAACACTGTTCAGTGAAACAAGAACAATAATGGGCTGATACATGCTGCTGATCTTTCAAAGTAGTGTGCTAAGTAAAAAAAAACAAACGAACAAAAAACCCAGAAAATTTCTTACACTATTTGGCTTCCATTTGTATGAAATATCCAGAATAAATAAATCCATACAGACTGCAGATTAGTAGTTTCAGGGAGATAAAGAGAGAGAAGACTTGAAGCTGACTATTGATGGATCACAGGTTTCCTTTGAGAATAATGGAAATATTTTAGAATTCAATGGAAGTAGTTACTACACAAAATTCTCAATATGCTAAATACAACTGAGGTCTATACTCAAAATTATAAATTTTATTTTATCTGAATTTTAACTCAACAAAATGCATAAAGTTAAAACTAAAATAGGGATAAATGAGGAAATACTTTACATTTTGAAGTAATGTTTTAATCACTCAGTGTCTTAGTTCTTTCAAAATCATCCTTGACAAAGGATCATCTTTCCCTTTGCTTGATATTACAAAAAATATACTTTGATTTTAAATAACATTATAATTAATACACTGATTTTTCTCTCATTTTAAATCCTACAGGGCAGGTGTTATATAAAACTTGGGCCAAAAATAGTAAAATAGGAACAATTAACTTTTCATTAAGAAAAATTAAGTTCATCAAACAATGCTTTGAAAGGGAGTTCACACAATATACAATAGTAAATGTGTGTGATTAAGGTGTATCATGTGACCTCCTAATTGCACATATATTGTTTGCCAAGGTCAAGGCTATTTTGTGTTCACTAACACTCATCTAAAGCATGTTTAATTATGGATAAACAAAATGTCAGATATGAATTTTCTTTTGAAGTAATTTATTTTTACATTTTATTAGACAAAGTTTCCTCTGATTTCTATTTAGTTTCTTAAAACTTCCAGCACTTTTTCCTTTTAAGACAATAGAGAGTCACAAGTAGAAGTCCCATGACAAATGATCTGGAGAATGAGATCATAGGCTTTCGAGTGGTCAACTACTGCTGTTGTTTGGTTGTTTTTAGAGCTAAACAGTTTTGAGAAATACTAAGCATGCATCAGAAGAAAACATATCATAAGAGATCTGGGAACAATAGAAATACTTCTTTCTGGCATCTTTTCTTGGGCAGGGTATTAGGTCCAGGTAAGTGAGGATGTTACAATTAAAATCAATAGACTAAAAATACTGTCAGTTATTTTTCCTATATAGGTAATGCCTAGTGTTGAAATTCATACTCTTCCTGCTTCCCATTTCTCATTTCAAGTGCATTTATTAAGCAGCTATGCATGCTTATTTCCAATAGTAAATGAAAATTGTAATTTCACCACAAGTCTGGATTCTGTCTTGGTTTGAGAGAAATTTCTGGTTGTACATTTCATGAGTTTAAAGACTTAGCAAAAACCTAGGAAATGTGTTTTAAAATAAATTAATGCAGACCTACTACATGTGTGTGGTAATTCCAGAGAAACAATTATTTTTAATAGTTCTGATAGCATCAGTTTTCAATAAGGTCCAGATGTAGGAGGAACATTTTTATTAAGAAACCATCAGTATCATTTATGTATACATTTAAATACTTATGCACGCTCACATCCACCCCACCACTCACCTCTCTGTCAAGCTCACAACACTTACCATGGGCCCAGATTTATGAAGAAGATGTAGTACTTGCTGCCAAGAATTTCATGGTTTTAGTGAGGGAGACAAGGATACTATTTACTGTTAATCACATTATGAAGTAGGTAATACAAGAGGCTTGATGGTATGGTGTGTAAGCGTGGAAGAGGAGTATCTAACCATTACTGAGGTAGAAAAGATGACCTTGATGGAGTGATGCATGAAAAGAAATTTTTACAATGAGAAATAATCAGCTGAGTGAAAAATAGTACTTAAAAATAGTTTTTAGGTATGCACTCACGAAAGAATATGGAGCAGTTGTGTAACTACACAGCAGGTGTGGGGTGGACAGAGCGGTAAGATGCTGGGCAAAAGGCCGCTCACCAATTCCAAACCATTGTGTCACCCTGAGCTGTTCTGCACAGAAATGAGTGGAGACTCTAAGCAAGGGTAGCCGAGAGCAGAATCAGAGAGCCTTCATCTGTGCCCTATTCTTACCACTTCTCTTTTACCAGCTCTGCTGCCCCTCTTGCTTTCTTCCCTGCTTCTGTCCTCTCCTTGTCTGTGTTTCTTCTCTCTCTGCCAAGCTCCTGTCTTTGTCTTTTATCACCTGTCTCACTTGTATCAGGAAATTAAAGAGTAAATCCATTTTAAAGAAACTAATAGGCTGGTCAGAATTGAGAAAAATGAGGCTTTATCTTAGAGACACATTTTCTAGTGGAGAACATTTTCTCTTAAATAGCATTGTGATTTTGTAAAATAAGAAAACAATTGCTCTCATATTTACAAAATTTTAATTTTTAAATGCATATTTCAATTATTCTGACATCAGTAAATTAAATTTACAGAGAAATTTACCTAGAATCTCTTATTCTGTGCTTTTAAAAATCAATTTTTAACAAGACAAGCATGTTTTAGATCATTTAAATAACATATAAATGTAGACCTTAGGAAATGGAATCATGTTTTTCAGTATTCACTGTAAGTAATACTTGGTATACATTCTTAGAGAACTTGGTTTGCTCAAACATTTGTGTGAAGGGTCACGTTACTATTTTTATTTTACATTCCCTTGTTTATTGTTTATATGGAAATCATTCTAGATCTATATATGCAGGACTTTTTGGATGATTGTAATAGCTCTATTCCATTGTAGGCATGCACTGTAATATAGTTAATGCAGTCACTATTGACACGTTTCTGTCACATTCTATTATAAATTTGTATGGATGTAAGCAAACAAGCTACCATTTTATAAACATACACATATTTGAAACATCTGCTCTTATGCTAGTATTGCTAGAAAGATTGTTACATTTCAAAATATTATAAATAATTTCAATTTTCAATAACTTAGAGAAGTATATAAGTAATTTCATTTTAAAATCTTCAGAAATGCTGATTTCTTTCTCTTATCTACCTCTTCTCTCTCCCTCTTATATTTCTCTCTTTTTATTTCTCTATTGATTAGTAAAACAAAAAATAATGAAACACCCTGAATGCTGGTGAAGCTGAGCCTCAGGAAATATGTTTACTGACAAACTTCATGTGTGCTTCCTATTATAGCTGTGCATGCCTTCCTATTTTTCCAAATAAAACCTCCTCTTTGTAGACAGAGTACTGACCTTTCTGTGATTCATAATATTCTGACTGACTGACGACAAGACATTTGCCTTCCTTTGAAGAGAGTCTTTTTTTAAAATTTATTTTTCTCCATTTGAGACGGTCTCACTGTGTAGTTCATGCTGGTCTTGAACTCACTTTGTAGCCCAGACGGACCTCGAACTGGTGCCTCCTCCTCCCAAGTGTTGGGACTACAGGCATCTATGACCTTACCCATCCTTGAAGAAAATCTTATGAATAAAAACATTTTAAGCATTTAGAAAATAACTAACAGGAAAACAAAAACAAATCACTCAATTTTTTATCACTCAGGAAACTAATCTTTCAGTACTGCTTTTTAAACTGAAATCTTTTGCTGATTGCTAAACACTTTCATTTATTTTGCATAGTGACAGATTTTTTTGTAGTTTATAGCATGCATATTTTAATTCTGCATACCGTAGTGCTAAAACTTTTAGATAGATACATGTCTGGATGCACTTGCAAGTGACACCAGCTGTTATTCACCCTACATCTGGCCCCATCTTTCTTGTTCAGTCAGACTCTATTTTGTCTCAGCTGTTCCCTATAAAATGCTTCCTCCAGGGCCCTCACAGAAAGGCCTCCAGCTTTACCCCTGCAGTTATTTTGGCTATGGTGCCTGATCTATGGCAATAATCCTTAGGATGCCTAGGCCTGTACCACAGCATTTAGTGGCTATATAAGTGGGTAACTTAAGGTTTTTTCAGGTGTAGACAGATCATTTATAATGTTTAGCTGCTTAAGGATGAAGTAGTCTAGAAAATTACATAAGGAAAAAATAACACATCACATTGATTGTATGAAAATTTATATTTGACCACATTTTTATGTACTAAAATAAGAATTTCATGTTGTTCTAACTAATAAGAATACATAAACATGGCGGTTATCAATTTAGCTATATAAATATTAAAGATAAGTATCTGTTAGATTTTTTCTAGTTAATTTTTTTAAAAAATAGGACTCCTGTAGTTTATAACTTCTAAATTTCACTTTCTACTCAAATGTACTTAATTAACATTATTCTATGTGCTGATTTTTATTTCTATATAGCAGGTTGAAGGCATTATCCATTTGGAAGTATCTAACATAGGCATTTATTTTGTTTATAAATTTTCTTCCTATAAATATATATGTAATGTGCTCCTTTAGCTTACTTCTTAGTTTATCTAACATTAATTCATTAAGCAAACTTTCTTGAGGCAGTATTCTTAGTGATGAGTGAAGAATTTTACATTCTTGAGATCTTCTTTAAATATGCCTGCTGTGGATACTGCATCAGTTTGCACCATTGTGACCATCACATAAGCGTCCATCTTCAGAGCCTCATCCATAGTATTAGAATTTTTAAAGACTTTGACATTTTATTTTCTGCTACATAGCACCCCATGCTATTCTATTCTATCCTATTTATATTTCTTTGATTATATGTTTTGTTATGTATATATATATATATATATATATATATATATATATATATATATATTTGGTACCAGGGATTGAATTCATGACCTTGCAGGCAAGTATGCTGCTGAGCTAAATCCCCAGACCTTTTCTATTTACTTATTTATTTGCTTTTAATATAATTAATGAATTTATTTTGCAATAAACTCCATATACCTTTTCATTTTTAAATCGATTTCTCTTGTTTTCTTTAACTGTTTAGAAGAAATAATTTTGTATGAAATATCTTGATTGATCATTTGAAATTTTGAAACTGTTTTCAACAATAATATAAATAATACTTATCTACTGTATATTGTCTTTTATAGCTCAATATGTACACATAATAATTCCTATTTTAATGGTTTCAAACTATCATTTATTTGATTTGTGAATGTAGCTATACAGCTAAGAATGAATTTTCCAACCTAGTATTTATCCAAGTATTCCTATATTTCTTTGCAGTTTGTTTCTGTTTTTAACATTTAAGCAACCATCTGAAACTGCATTGAGTTTATATTGAGAAACAAGTTATGTATTTTTAAAGTTTTAACTTTAAGGACCATTGATTGAACAATTTCATCCTGTTAACCTAAGGTGATGTGGTTTTTCAGTACTGTCCTGCTAGTTGCTACTGTTTCTTTAATATTTTCATTCTGTTCTTTACACTGTTACAATTTGAAAGTAGAAATATGATCAGGCTACTGTTTATAATCTTGCAATGCCTCCTTACTACATAGAATAAAAGGCAAAATTCTTATTCCACTCACTGTTTAGTGGTACCCTACCTACTCACCATAGTCTGAGAAATACCCTCGTTATAAATCACATTGTTCTCATTAGACTCCTTCCTTCTCTATAAAATTAATTAACAGCATATATCGATTATGGCTATTTGTTCAGCTCCACCTAAAGTCATTCATGATCAGTATTTCATCTTAGAACCTGAAATACTTTCTGATATAGAGTGGATAGTTACATATTATAGCTGGCTGGATAAACAAATACAATGAACATGAAATTTTCCAAAATTCATTGTGGTAAACAAAAATGTGTGTTTTTCTTTAATTCAAAATTTAAAAGTAACACAAATCTATTTCTTTCAATATTTATTTTGGATAAATTCTATTTATGATTATTTTTCTCTAGGTAATACCAGACAAAAATCAATGTATGAAGAAAATTACACTGAAGTGTCTGAATTTGTGTTTCTGGGACTTTCTGCATCTAGACCAATGCAGCATTTTCTCTTTACCTTCTCTACAGTGTTTTACATAACAATTTTTCTGGGAAACATTCTAGTTATATTTACGGTGGTGATTGACCCTCACTTACACTCCCCCATGTACTTCTTTTTAAGCAACCTTTCATGCATTGATTTATTTCTTTCTACCTTAACAGTTCCTAAGATGATTGCTGACATGTATTCTGGGCATCATACCATTTCATTCAAGGGGTGCATCATCCAGATATTTGTCCTTCATGTGCTGGGTGGATCTGAGATGGTGCTGCTCATAGCCATGGCCTTGGACAGATATGTGGCCTTATGCAAGCCCCTCCACTACCTGACCATCATGAGCCCTCGGATGTGCATTTTGCTTGTGTTGGGTGCTTGGGTTACTGGTCTCATTCACTCAATTGCCCAGATAGCTTTTGTCGTCCATTTATCATTTTGTGGTCAAAATGAGATAGATAGCTTTTATTGTGATCTTCCTCAATTTATAAAGCTTGCCTGCTCAAACACCTACAGAATGGAGTTCATGGTTACTGCCAATAGTGGATTCATTTCAACAGGCACCTTCTTCTTACTGATTATCTCCTACGTCTCCATCCTGATCACTGTAAGGAAACGCTCTTCAGGAGAGTCTTCCAAGGCCCTTTCTACTCTGTCAGCTCACATATCCGTGGTAGTTTTGTTTTTTGGACCATGCATTTTTGTTTATATGTGGCCATTTCCCACAGTGTCAGTGGATAAGTTTCTTGCCATTTTGGACTTCATGATTACACCTATCCTGAGTTCTGCCATTTATACACTGAGGAACAAAGACATGAGGCTGGCAATGAAAAGACTTATTAGTCAGTTATTGAGTTTGGGGAAAATTTCCTAAAAGATTTATAAGAACACAATGGTGCTTTCTGTAGGCTCTTAGGACTCCATTACCTTGACAAAATTTATTGTCATTTAGTATTTCAAAAACTTTGGATAGTTTATTTCAAATGTAAAACCAATACCTTAATCACATGCTTAATAGGCTACCTATGGGCAAATTTATATGTTAAGAATTTAAAATAAACTTTTTATGTAAACCATATTTTGATTATTCCACATCCAGAAGCTGGTTTGATCTTCTGATAAGCTGTGCAAACCAGGTGGGGTCCAGGAGAAAGAAGCCAGATAAAGTTGTCTGATGATTTCACGAGACAAAGGCCAGTGGTCTAAGCATGTATTATGAGGATGACAACATGCAACACATCAAATATGGGGGATATTTTTCCATCTTGTTTTTGAAATACAATATTATTCTCACTGTTTTGTTGTGTGCCAATATATTGTTTTGTTTTATTCAATGCACCATTTTGATGGGTTTTATTCTGTTTTATTTTATTCAATTTTACTGTGTCTGAGGAAATCATCTATTATGAAGATAACAAAACACGTTATTGTAGACATTGTTGAGGGCCTATTGTCCCGTTTTGAAGTTATATACCACTTTCATTGCTTTGTTTTGATTGGCTTCATTTTGTTTTGTATTGTTGGGTTTTAGTCTCCTTAAAGTAAAAATTATAGGAATGAATACTATTCTTGTTAAGTAATAAAACCTGTGCTCTGAGACTCTCAGGCCTAGGAAACCAACCAGCACCCAGAGAAACATAGCATCTTTTGGAAAATTTAATTGTTGATATTATGTTCTCATATTAAGATGTAGTTTGCTTCCTTATCACTGACTTTGTGTTTGTCATCTTATAGTCAGAAATCATGCATAATAGCTGCCACAGTGTCCCCTTTCCATGTCCAAAAATAAAAGTAATCCTATTAAATTTTAATGTTCCATCTATGACAGAATCTTAAATTCTATTAATCAAAATTCCTTACCTTGAAACTAATCATAAACTGTTTTAAATAACTTAGAACATTAGTTTAATTTGTAATATTCAATATATTATTAGCAACTATTCTGTAAGATTAACTTTCTTCAGCAATTGGATACTCACAAATTTAAAAAGTTTCTCAGTCATGTGTCTTTATCCCAGAAAACCTATTTTCAAATTAAATAGCTAGAAATTAATTTGCAAAGTACTTTGAAAGCACTGAAAATTATGTTATGATTTGTTAAGATTTTTAAATATATTTTCTGACTGTGTCCAGGAAATACCATTGAGATGTTCAACAATATTTCATGTTGTACACTGATGACTGGAATCCTGGAATTCTGCTGTGGAATTTGGCTTATTGGAGTCAAAGTGTTAATAAAATTCTAAGAAAGCTAAAGACAATTGGCAGATTTGGCTGAACCTTCAAACTCAAGGTGGCAATAATTATTACATTAAATCTGCAGGTTGAATTTTGCCCTCCCAATTCATACATTGCATTTCCAATCCCCAGTATCTCTGAAAATAACCCCTCTTGGCAATAAGATATTTTAAGGGTGATTAATATAAAATAGGATTTGAAGGGAATCCTAATCCAATGTTAGCGATGCCCCTAAAAAGGGGGAGGAAGCACCAGAAATGCTCAAGTGTGAAGGCCATGTGAAGACACAGAGAGAAGGGCCATCTGACAGTCAAGGAGAAGAAACAAGCTGCAAAGAAGTCAAAACTGCCAGTTCTTCAACCTTCACTTTATTCCCTAGGGTGGTAAGAAAACTAACAAAACAGGTCCAGATTCAGTATAATGAAAACTTCCAAACTCTGATGAAAGAAGTCAAAAAATTAAATGGAAAAATTTATTCTGAGCTCATGGATAGGAAGACTCTATATTAATTGCCAAGATGTCTGTTTTTCTGAACCTGATCTGTACATTTAATGCAATATAAGCCAAAGGCCTGCCAAAGTACTTTGTGAACATTGGAGAAGTGTTCCAAAGTACAGAGAGAGAGACAGCATCACCTTGGCTAATTGCTGTTGATTTCTATATTGTTTTGAGCTCTGGTAATGGCAACGATCTGACTTCTTCTCTTCAATGTTTTGCTGGCTCTTAAATATACATATTTCTCATTATTTATGGGAACAGTAATAGAAAGATGCACTATAAGATGGGCAGTGATTTAGCCAATGAGCAGTAATATTGTGAGAGGACAAATAAAGGGAATATAGTATTTTCTGTAAGAACACCCAGTGAATTTTTATTCTTATTAAATTGGGTTACATTAATGTATCATTTTATATAACAGCACATTAGAAAATATCCTTCTATTATCTTTCTTTCACTTAGACATATGCCTAAAATATGGCTTCACAATGAAATTGATAATGTTCATAACACCACGAAAAGCAGAACTGAGAAAAATGAGATAGAATGTTCCTCTAACACACAAGAAGCAAGAGTTTAAGTAGGCCCTTAAATCCTGAATACAGTGATAACCTCCCACAGCTGAGCTGTCTGGCTGTCACTGCCTATCTATGAAACTCATTGGTTTCTGTTAGGCCTGGGATTCACATCTTGATTCAGTTGTTTGATATACTAGATACTGAACAAAGAATTGAGTGTTATGTCCTACTAAGAAACAGAATAAATACACACTGTAAACCTCATTTCGTTATATTGTTGGAACATTCTCTCTTGTGTTTTACTAGATAGCTCAAATAAATTATTGTCACTTGAACTCTAAAGTAAGAGAAAAATAAGTGCCTAAGGGATCCCCCAGAAGAATGAAAGGGAAAGTCTTTCCAAAGTTTGCCTCTGTTTAAAACACACAGCTGAACAGACTCTGTGCCCCAGAGATCCTCTGTACAGTATTGCATGCTGAGGAGGACACATTCTCAATAAAATGAGTCTTTGCAGAAAACAAATTGAGCTTCATCACATCCTTAATGTAGAATCTGAAGAAAACTACATCGGCAGAAAAAGACCTGGTTTCCAAAGCCATTCTAGTAGGTAAGTAAATCACAAACTGATTTGGAAACTTTCACTTCCCATTCACTAACTTAAACAGGTTTTCAGTAGAATTTTTCATAGCTACATATGAATCTTAGAGTTCTTAATGTGTTGATTAATTTTTCCTTTTATGAAAATAGCATAGGTTTTCTCTTCCAACTAATCTCTGAGACTTCTGGGTCTCTTAGACCACAGATTCAATTCTGACAAAAAAACTAAATCCTACAGTCTCACAGCTTCCCAAGCCTTCTGCTTGGAAAACAATCGTTTTCATAAGTCATTTGAATTATCTGACTTTTCTAATTCTTTTCATATTTTTCCAGTTACATAATTTGAACAAAGTATTAAATAAGGGGTAGTTTAGTTATGATATTAAAAGGGTGAAATATGCTCCAGTCTAATGACATACAAAAAGACACAGATGATTTTGCAGCACAAACTTCTATCCAACCTGTTTTGGCCATTTGAGTATGTTTCTGGATTCTGCAGCTAAGACAACGTGTCTTATTCTAGAAATCTTCCCTTTTTGTCTTAGTTTATCAAAACTCCTGCCTAAAACCATGTCTGCCATGGAGTTATACTGGAGGACTTGGGGTCAGACAGACCTCAGTTTACCTTCTAGATCTACCACTGTCTTTTTTGTATGACTAGGAAAATCAAGCTTTCACATGTGCCAAATGAAACAAAAAGGTATGGTTATTTAAACGTAAAGTTTGTAAGGTGTTCAGTGGTCTTTCCTGATGAAGGATGTAGGGCACCAGGCCAGTGATGCATGCTAGAACACAAAGCTGGTAAATAAAGGACATGGAGATGCTAACGGGTGCCTCCAGGTCTGTGTTCTCCCACGTTGTACTATATTTTGCCTTGGACATTGCAGCTACATAAATGCATCTTTCTTCTTCACTGTTTTTCAGACTTCTGGATTTAAAAATCAGCAAAACAATAAATTATACCTCTCAAAAAATAGAAAATTGAGTTGGGAATAAAGGAACAAGTATACAATTACTTAAAATTACTCCATCTACAAAAATTGTGAGTACATCTTAAATATCTATTTATGCAAAATGCCATTACATCTGTGAAGTTAAAAAGTGTTCTGCTCTGCAAGTGTTTCTTTGGCAGCTTTACTTCTAGTTATTACAGATTTAATAGTAATTTAGAATTCTATATTGTATAAATGCATCCACTTATACAATTCCTTATCCTTATATAGTTAATTTCTAATCAATTTACTTTATCAATAATACTAAGTAGAGCAAAATCCTGTTTCAGATTTATTTCATATTTTGTCATTTATTTATTCCTTTAAATATAGATACATGATATAGGATGTATATGCTACATCTACTATTCCCTGTCTCAGAATGTATACTTTACATCCTATCAGCTGAGATTAAAAAACACTGTCTCATTGGTCTCCTCCAGAAAACAAGTTTAATTCTCTCAGAAAATCATATAAGCTAGAATCTAGTCCTGAACTTGCAGTTGACTTGGAAAAGTTTTCTGAACTTCAACTTCAAAAATACCAAGCCGGGAATATAGCTTAGTGGCCAAGTGCTTGTCTAACATGCTTGAGACAATGAGTTGAAATTCCAGCACTGCAAAGAAAACAAAAACAAAAATATTAATACATAGTTATAAAAGCTTACATTTTACTGACAGTATTCTAATCATATGGAACTGTTTTACCAAAATATATGTGATAAAACTCTTAAGAGATTTATGATGCTAATATTGGCCTAAAGTTTCACAGTCATTACATACCATAATTTTTATTAATCTTTCATGTTCCCACATAGCAAGTGTAATGTGTTCTTTACAATATTTTAAGTTCTGAAATACAAATCTTATTTTTGTTGGATTTATTCCATTTTTTGGATTTTAATCAAATTAATTATTGCTTAACAATTATAGGCTTATAATATATTTTCAGTACCCTTTGCAGAAAACATTCTCTTGACTCTGCAATATTTTCTTTGCAACATATCCCTGCATCTCTTGATAGCAACTGAAAAGAACTAGACATTTAATGAACACTATAGTTGTTCATAGATTATTTCAGGCAGAATTCTTATTTTCATAATTTTGATTCTATTTTTTACTCAATAGCACAATTTGATCTCTAATTTTATTGAAAATTTCAAATACATCAGAAAGATTTGTTTTTTTAACTGAATGCTTATATTACACATTTACTTTATTTATAGATGACATTTTAAATTAAATTTTAAGATCATAGTTTATATATCTATCTAACTTACTCTATTACATTTAATTTATTCAATGTTAATTTTGAGGCAGACACTTGTGTGATTTGTGAATGATTACTACTTTAGTACCTCCTATTGGAGAGTATTAGTGTTTGATTCTTTTCTACATAGAAAAACTGTTTTATCATAGCAACATTATGTTTACTATCTTTTGTGATTCACTTAATGTTTCATGTATAAATAGATACGATTGGTACATGAATGCTACTACATTATTTCCTAATCCTGCAGAACTGGTCAGCAAATTAACTCATTAAAATGTGTGTAAAGGAATAGAAGTGTAGTTCAGTGTACAGTGCTTCTCTAGCATGTACAAGACTCTGGGGTTGATCTCCATCACTGCCAAATAATGTTGATACATATATCTTCCAAAATCAAACAGTGCTAACATTCTCTCAGGGCCTTCTATGGTATACTCTGATACTTCAAGAATGTTCTTGTGAATTTGTAATAGCTAAATCTTGGAAACAATCAAGATGCCCATCAACTGCAGAGTGGATGAAAAAGATGTGGTATTTTTACACAGTGGAATATTACTCAGCTATAAAAAAGGATGAACTTGAGGCTGTCATAGGTAAATGGAGACAACTTGAGACTATCCTCATTAGTGAAATAAATAAGAATCACATTTATAAATATCACATTGTGTCTCTAGTGTAAAACATGATAAGAACTATAAGAGTAATAAAACCCAAAATGTAATTGCTATTATAAAAAAGAGAGGAAAAGAAAGGGTTCTAAGGGATATAACTGCATGTATGTTTGAGTGTGTAAAATAGATGACCATATTGCTGAATCTTTGTTGGATCTTTGAGCAGAACTGTTTGAATGTCTACTATATATCATTTAATTTTATAACTTGAACAACTACATCCAAGATGACAATATGTTATTTATCAACTAGTGATTTCATAGTGTTTTTTAATCTTTTTTCTTTTTTCTTTTAGAATTCTGTATTGTTGATACCCTTTTTTCTTTTACTTTTTTCCCTCTTTAAATAGAATTTTAAAAAATGCATAATTGCCAATTTAAAAAAGAGAGCAAATAGGAAGTGCTATAAAAGATATAATTGCATGAATATTTTATGGTGTGGGATTGATAACCATACTTCTAAGTTCTTGTTGGATTGTTGAACAGATCTGTTTTCACTGCTTGAATGTCTACTTTGTATGCTCTAATTTTGTAACTTGAACAACTATTTGTAAGAGGACAATATGTAATTTATCAACCAGTGATCTCTTACTGTTTATCTTTTTTTTGAAATTCTGTAATATTTCTATGTTTTTTCTGTTTTTTTCTCTTTAAATAAAAAAAGAATTTCCTGTGAGACCCTTTTATGGTTTTCAGTAAGATAGACAAGGGATCTTTTTTGACCTTACACAAAAATCTTAGAAACAAATCATAGAATGGCAGAACTTATGGAAGAATGGAGACAAAGATCACATTAAATAGACATTTCAATTGTCAACATGACAAAATAAATAGACTTAGAAAGAAAAAGAGAGAAAACCAAAACTCAGGAAACAGAATCAAAAGTGGAAAATTGGGATTACACCAAATTAAAATGATTCTGTACATCAAAGGGAACAAAAGGATAGTGAGACAACCTATAGATTGACTGTGAATATTTGACAACTATTTAACTAAAAAAAATTCTAGAATATGTAAGAAACAAAAAGAAACTTGACACCAAATAAACAAGTAATTCAGTTTTAAAAATGGACTCATGAAATGAATAGATGCTGCTTAAAAGAAGAAATACAAATGTTCAACAAATGCTAAATATCATTAGCACTCTGAAAAGTGCAAGTCAAAACTAAAATGAGGCAGCTCATCCAAGTTCAAGTAGCTATTATCAAAAACCCAAATAAATAAATAAGCAAAAAGAACAAATGCTGATCAAGATGTTAATTAAGAAATTCTCATGCACTTTTAGTTGGAGTATAAATTAATACAATGATTATGGAAAATGGTATGAAGTGCCTGGAAAAACTAAAGACAAATTTACTACATATTCCACTAATTTCACTTCTGGAATATGATGTATGGAATCTGAGATATGGAAGCATGTATGCACAAGTATAATATCTAGTCATAGAAAGAATAGCATCCTGGCAATTGCAGCAAAACAAAACAGGAGAACATTATATGAGATCAGCTAGACACAGAAAGAAAAGTACCACTGTTTCTTCAGATATAGAATCTTTAAAAACTAGTCAAGCTCAGTATAGAATCATGGTTTCTAGAGGTAAGGAAAGACAAAGAGTAGAAAAATGGAGATTAAATTATGTCAGAGTACATTGTACCTATGTACTGAAATATCACTATGTGTCTCAGTAACATGAAAACTTAAGACATATGTACCATAAATCAAAATGCAATTTTTTTTAAAAAAATAAAAACACCAGTGGAAGGTCGGTTGTGGTGGCTAATGCTTGTAATCCCAGAACTCAGGAGGCTGAGGCAGAAGGATCACAGAGTTCAAGATCAGCCTGGGCTACAAAGGCAATTCAAAACCAGCCTAAACTGTATAGTGAAATCTGGTCTTAAAAGGACAAAAGGAGGAGGAGGAGGAGAAGGAGACAGAAGAAAAAGGAGAAGGAGGGGGGGGATAATTTACAAATTAGTCTGTAAGCTATCTGTATGAAAACTTTCTCTCACCTGGAATATTAGCCTGAGAAACACAGAAAACAGATCACAGAAGATATGAAGACAATTGTGAGAGGCAAAAGAAAAAGAGCAAAATATCTGGTCCACATCTTTTGAGAAGATACTTTTGGCATTCATCTAATTTGCACATATTCTTTTCTTTTTCTTATGGAGCTATAATTCCTATCATATTAAGACTTCTAATTTCTTTACTTATTTTATGTTGGTTTAATTCAAAGATATGCAACTCCACATTTTCCAACCCACACAAAAAATAGTAGCATAAAGGCAAAAATATGCTTTAGTACCACTGATTTTGACATTTCATCATTTTCTTTCCTCAGGTGATGTGACATCAGCATTCATCACAAGTCAATGGCTGGGTTAAATGGCTCTGTGGTTTCTGAGTTTGTGTTGCTGGGACTCTCAACTACCTGGGAAACCAAAGTTTTCCTCATGTTCACATTCTCCTTACTCTACCTAGGGATCATCCTGGGAAACTTCTTTATTGTCTTTTTAATAATTGTTGATCCTCAATTGCATTCTCCTATGTACTTCCTGCTGGCTAACCTGTCCTTCAATGATGTATGGGTTTCATCTACCACAATTCCTAAGATGATAGCAGATATCTTAAGTGAACACAATGTAATTTCTTTCCAAGGCTGTATGACACAGATATGCTTCATCCACATCATGGGAGGAGTGGAGATGGTGCTTCTCATAGCAATGGCATTTGACAGCTACATAGCTATCTGTAAGCCTCTTCATTACTTGAGCATTATGAGCCCTAAAAGATGTGTTTCATTTGTAGCCCTTGGCTGGATAGTAGGAGTGGTCCACACTATGTCTCTACTTTCTTTTGTTATAAACTGCCTTTTTGTGGTCCTAATCAAATAGATAGCTTTTATTGTGACTTTCCCAGAGTTATAAAACTTGCATGCTTAGATGGAGCCAAATTTGAGTTTGTTGTTGCTGCCCACAGTGGCTTCATGAGCATGGAAACCTTCTTCCTGCTTCTGCTTTCCTATGTCTTCATTCTGATCACAGTCTGGAAATGATCTTCAGGGGACTTATCCAAGGCTCTTGTCACTTTGTCAGCTCACATCACTGTGGTTGTGCTTTTTTTTCACTCCATGCATGTTTCTGTATGTGTGGCCTTTCCCCACATCATCAGCTGACAAATATCTGTTTACTGCTGACTTTGCAATCACCCCTGCCTTGAATCCTGTCATCTATACATTCAGGAACAAAGACATCTTGATAGCAATAAAAAGATTGAGCAAATGGATTCATTATGACAGATTTTACTGACCAGTTGTGTTTTTGGTTCTCTCAAGCTACATATCTACCTTCTTATTGTTGGCCTGCACTATGGCATTTGTATTTAGCATGCTCATTGAACATGGCACCTACCTCACTAAACAAAGTTCTACTCCTCCCATAGAGTACTGACTTACTCACTGCCTTCTATTAACATGGGAAATGGGAATCCCTTATTACATGTTTACTCAGGAAACATAAATGATTTTATAAATATAAGTTTTTGTGATACAACTTGTGGTCATTTGACCAAAAGAAAAGATACAGTGATGTGTCTTTTGTCTCCTATAGGTTTAAAATAAAATGCAGTGTCACCTTATTGAGTATAGGAAATCATCAAATGAAATGATTAGTTAATTCTGTTGAGCATGTTACAAGAAAATCCAAAGGTAAATTTGAATGCAAACATTTTAATGTGAAATTAATTTTGGAAACCACAATGAGGAACTAAAACCTACACAAAAGGCATATATATGCTAATAAACTACCTGAGATGGCAGTCCACCATGGTCCTCTAGGAGATTATATAAACAGTGGTTAGAATTATCTCAATTAAAGGATATGTTACACAAAATATTCTGTGAATTCCAGGAAGGTAGGACAAGCTATCATTAGATTATCTGATGCTTACATTGAAGAATCACCACCAGTAAATGGTACCCTCCTCATATTGATTTGTTACTTACAGGAGAATAATTTAAACCTTATTTTATATCTTCTTCTTCTTCTTCTTCTTCTTCTTCTTCTTCTTCTTCTTCTTCTTCTTCTTCTTCTTCTTCTTCTTCTTCACTTTTCTTGATACATGAATTCTTTATACTCTGTCTTCTGGAAAGTTTCTCTGCTTCTCTGCTTTGCATGAGTCCTACAAAACCAGTAGCTCAGGGTGATCATGTGTCATTAGTATCCTTCATCAGTCAGTGGCCTGCCTATGGTGTCAGCTGACATAAATCTCCAACAACATAATTCATCTGCCTTCTGCAATGACAGAAGCTGAAATGTTAGTTCTTGTTCAAAACCTATCCCTATAGACCAAAATAAGGTATTTTCTAGTCATGCACACAACACTTTAAAAATCTACAGAATATTTTAAAATTCTTGTTTTTAAACTTTTATACTCTATAATTCTTTTTTATATGGTTGCTTCTCAATTTGAAACATGCACACTCAAATGATGCTCCAAGTCTTATGAAACACATACCACTTGAAGAAACATCTTTTCCAAAATCTTAGCATTAATAGAATGTCCATGTGACTTGCTTATGACTCTGAATTGTCAAATTTACCACTCCACAATTTCCATTTTCATGGATTACATTGCTTTCATTAACAATGTCCAAAGAGAAACTCTGTGATTTATTTCACCAGTAATAAATTATAGGTCTAGTTTGAATTGAGAATCAGCACTACGATACAAATCAGACCACAGATAATGATGTTCCTAAGATATATCTTATACTCAATAATGTTGTTAATGTTTCCCTTCATCCCTGTACCCCACACACTTAAACTAAATTTCAGAGGCTTTTATTATTAACTTTCTCTCTATAGTTATTGGGAAATTCCCAGAAGTGCTGTAAAGTTTCATAAGAATTAAAAACTTCTTATTAAATAATTCTTAGGTCTCCTGGACTTCCTATAGCAGAAAATATTTCAGAAACAATAAGACACTTTCTTTTACACTGTCTCAAAGTTTCCTGGATATCAAGACTCTGAAAAGATTATTTTCATCTCATGATTAAGTTCTTTTTAAGATTAAAGGCCTTGACAAAGAATATAATGGTAAATAAAAATATTTCTATGAAGGAAATAGTTGCTAAGCATAGCCTATGCAATGTTCATCACGAAGCACCTGTATGAATCCTAAAGAGGGAAGCTTCCAAAATGCTATCAAAATGACTTTTTTTTCATGGAAAAGTAAAAGCCTTTAAAAGGACCGAAGAAAGAAGGCTCGGTAGAAGAAGTAGAGAATCTTAGATGTGCACCCCAGGCATATTGCCTTCCAGATGTGTGACTTCGAGACAAAAATCTCTCAACAGTGAGGTGCATTTCATTAATTTATTGTGAACATTAAGCCATGCAAGGTGAGAGGCAGCTTATGAAAATCTTGGAAGTATATACACATGCTATATGATTTTTCTTTTTGATTTCTGCCTAGGTATATTCTCTCATTATGGAATGCTTGTCTTGAAGTACATATTTGATGATAAAATTCACTCTTGGAGCTTGAAGATTTACATTTCCCACTTTCAACACTTCTTGTTAAAAGTTAATTTTAACAGAATTAAATAGAATTATCTAAATACAATAATTTCCCTGATTGTTAATATGAATTAAATTTCACAGTACCTTAATCCTCATTGGTAATCAAGAAAAATATGTGCAGCATTTCTCAAGGAATAGTATGAGGGTGGAAGTAATCTTGGGCTTTGGTATAGTACACAGCACCAAGGGTGTCCTTTGCCTGATGTGTCCAGTGTGAATGGACTGTGTTATGAACATGGTCAATGAGTTCCTTTGATTTCACTGGGGAAAACTAGGTCTTCTAACATCATTATCTATCTACTTCTGAACTTCTGTTGCAAACTTTGCCTGCTTTCATCTCTATGTGTGAAAATTCCTAGTTTATCGTGGGAATTATGATGAGACTAAGCCAAGGAAGAGATAAATTTGAAGAACTTGTATTAACTATAATAAAACTTATGCACCTCTTTTCATATGAATATTGGTCACTTACTTTGTCTTTTTAAAAATCATTCTTACTAAGACTTGAACGATTTGGCTAGGGATATGACTCAGTGGCACAGCTCCTGCTTGGCAAGCACAAAGTCATGAGTTCAATTGCTGGTACCCCCCCAAAAATACTTTCACCATTAATTATATAATAAAACTTTAGCCACAAAAAATCTGTTCTTAGTCTCTTACTTGAGTAAAAGTGAACTTTGTATACCATGAATACATGAATATTCATGATGTAATTTATTCTTAACACTATAGTACAAATTGTGGTAACCACAATATTCTAAAGTAGAGTGGAAAGAAACATGAATACAATGGGTTAATACTTAGCAACAAAAACAAACCACAATACACATGACAACATGAAAAATTTTCCAGTGCAAAGTAAAGACACACCCTGCAAAGGAAGTACTGATCCTGGAAATGCAAATAAAAACCACAACAGGATAGGATAGTGTACATGTTAGTATGTCTATTATCAAAAATCAGAGATATTAGATATACTGAAGAGGTAAATATTTTTACAATGTATAAATTCAAATTAGCACAGACATTGTGAATAACACTATAGAGGATTCCCCCAAATTAGGAACAGAACAGCTAGTCATGATGAAGCATGCATGTAATCCCAGAATTCTGGAGGATCACAATTATATCCTGGCCAAGGCAGCTTAGTGACTAGCAAGGTCCTTTTACAACATTTAAAAAAAATTAAAGAGAGGTAGTATCAGGCTGCTGGGCCTTCCCCTCCACTAGGAACTTCAGGTAAGCCCGTCACAGGCCCTATGCACCCCAGACCACTGCTGCTGGGCACACCTCTCCACCGGGAACATCAGGTAAGCCCACCACACACCTGAGCTGCCTGGGTCTGCCACTGCTGGACCCATCCCTTGGGGAGCCAACCTGCCTCCTGGATCTAGTACTGCAGTTGATCTTTGGATCCAGCCCCTTCTTCCAGAACCTTGGACTACAGTGTATTACTGTGCTGGCTGAATGAGAGACTCAGGAACCACTTACCAAACAGAAGACCTCATCAGGCTCCAGTCAGTGTTGTGAGTTTGCCCCCAAAATAGAGGTCTGCATAGGTAAATAGGAGCAGAAGTTAAACTCCCTCCATCTTCAAGACCTTGGTGAACCAGGTAAGAGAGTGGGTAATCTCCTCCTCCACACAGAGAATGTCAGACAGGTTGTGGAGTGCACCAATATCACCCACCCAACTTAGAGAAAATTAAAAGAGCTTATGAGACCCCCAGTGAAACAGGATGGCCTCAGCTGACACAAACACTATAGCCAGGGAGATCTGGTGACCTGCAACAACCTGAAGATATAGCAACAGCAGGAACCAAGAGTTGACCTACATCAATACTTCTAGGCTAGCTAGCCCAGAAAGAATATATGACTCACCAAACAGGCCCTGTAGGAGGAATTCAGGTTACTGGATCTCCTCTTTACTGTTGTATCCAGCAATTAGACAAATGTAAACCACACAGTAGGACCCTAAAATTCACACTATGGACAGGTGTGCCTGTTGAGATAGAAACACCAAATATTTACCCAAAAAGTGAAAATGACTAAATGAAAAGGCAAAATGCAATCTCAAACATCTAGTCCATAAGAAGCAAGTACACAGGACAATGAAATAGAGAACTTTAAAAGTCATACACCAGAAAACTCTGAAAATATAGAAAATGAAGTAAAGAAAGAAATCCATGAGGCTATAGAGGAACTCAAATTAGAAATGTCTTATGTAAAGACAAAAATAGCAACCTAAGTAAATGAGTTGATCAACATAGCTATAGAAGAAATAGATAAAAAAGATACAAGAGCATGGAAAATTGATTAAAACTTTGAATGAACAATGCAGAAAACAAACAAAATCCATGAAACAAATTCAAAGACATATTCAAGAAACAAAAATTGTATTGAAAGCTGGCAAAACCATTTAAACAAACCTGAAGATAGAATTTCAGACCTTGAGGACAGGATTGCATATAGCGACCATGAAAGGGTACAACTTATAAAAACAAAAAAGCAGCATGAAGTGACAATCCAGCAGCTTCAAGATGATGCCAGGAGAAATAATATAAGATTAATAGGCATCAGTGAGGAGGCAGGAGACAACACAAAGGACATATCTAAGCTATTCACAGAAATAATGGCAGAAAATTTCCCAAACATGGGGAAAAATCTGATATACAAATAAGTGAATCATATAGAATGCCAAACATTCAGGACAAACATAAACCTAGACCCAGACATATAATAATTAAGATCTCAGACATACAGCATAAAAACAGATTCCTAAAAGCTGTCAGAGAAAAGACACAACTCACCTATCAAGGAAAGCCTATTAAATCATGGCAGACTTCTCAACACAGTCCTTCAGGTCAAGATGAGCTTGGAGTGAAGTACTACAGTATTTCAAGCCCTAAAAGAAAACAACTTTCAATCCAGACTGATGTAACCAGAAAAACTGTGTTTCAAATTTAATGAAGAAACAAGATACTTCCATGACAAAGAACAACTGAAGAAATTCATGTCCACCAAATTAACCTTAGAAAGAGTGCTGAAAGACATATTAAATAGAGATAAAAATGACCACAATCTCCAGAACAACAGCAGAAAGAAACCACCAGGCTGGACAAGAAATTAAACAAGGGAGAAAAGCAGGAAACCAACAATAGAAACACAACATGGCCAAGTCAAGCCAGTACATATTAGTGATATCCATAAATGTAAATGGGCTCAATTCACCTATCAAAATAAACAGGTTGATGGAATGGAAGAAACAGGATCCCAAGATATGCTGAATACAAGAAACACATTTGACTCAAAAAGAAGCTCATCAACTAAGAGTCAAAGGATGGAAAACAGTATTATAACCAACAGGAACACAGAAAAAAACAGGGGTAGCTATTGTGTTTACAGGCAAAGTGAACTTCAAACCTAAAAGAATTAAAAGAGATAAAGAAAGCCACTACATACTTGTAAGTGGAAAACTACAAGAGGAAGAACTAGCAATTATAAATATATATGCACCAAAAACAGGAGCACCCAACTACATAAGGGAAATACTAATGGACATGAAAAATCAAATACACAAGAACACAATTGTAATAGGAGACCTTACTACCCCACTGTCACAAAGAGATAGGTCAACTAGACAAAAAGTCAGAAAAGAAATAACAGAATTGAATCATGTGAGCAAATGGACTTAGTGGATGCATACAAAGTGTTCCACCCAAGCACATTGGAATATACATTCTTCTCAGCTACACATGGGACATTCTTCAAAATAGACCATATACTAATCCATAAAGAATTCTTAACTAAATGCAAAGGGAGTGAAATTATACCACACATAATATCTGCTCATAGTCCACTAAAATTTGAAACCTATGGCAAAACAATCCTGCAAAACCTGCATAAATAAATGGATATTAAAAAACAACCTTCTGAATAACCAGTGGGTTACATATGAAAATAAAGTGGAAATAAAACAGTACCTACAATACAATGAAAATGCAGATACAACATATGGTAACCTATGGGATGCAATGAAGGCAGTCCTAAGAGGGAAATATATAGCAATAGTCACATCAAGAAAATGGAACAAACACAAATAAATAACTTAATGCTACACCTCAAGCTTCTAGAAAAGGAAGGGCAAGTTAAACCCAAAGCTCATAGAAGATAGGAAATTGTAAAGAGGTTAACAGAAATTAATGCAATTAAAACAAACAAACAAACAAAAAACCATACAAAGAATTAATGAATCAAAGAGCTGTTTTTTTTAGAGAATAAACAAAATTGATAAACCCCTAACCAACCTTATCAAGAAAAAAACAAGAAAAAACTCATATCCGTGCAATAAGGACTGAAAAGAAGGAAATTATTACAGATCACATGGAAATTCAAGAGATCATGAACACCTACTTTGAAAATCTCTACTCACATAGAGTGGAAAACACAGAGGAAATGGACAGATTTCTACAAACCTATAAACTACCAAATCTCAATGAAGAAGATATTGCAACTTTGAATAACCCAATATCAGCTACTGAAATTGAAAAAGTAATTAAAAACTTACCAACCAAGAAAATCCCAGGCCCTGATGAATTCATAGCTGAATTCTATAAAAAATTTAGAGAAGATTTGATGCCAATACTTCTTAAACTCTTCAATGAAATTGAAAGAGAAGCAGCCCTCCCTAACTCATTCTTGTAGGCAAGTATCACTCTGATATAAAAACCAGAGAAAGACTTAACCAAAAAAGAAAACTATAGGCCAATCTCACATTGATGAACATTGATGCAAAGATTCTCAATAAAATATTGACAAATAGGATGCAGCAAATCATTAAGAATATTATACACCATGACCAATTGGGATTTATTCCAGGAATGCAAGGATGGTCCAACATATGAAAATCAATAAATGCAATATACCATATTAACAGAGCAAAAAGAAAAATCACATGATCATCTCAATAGATGCAGAAAAAGCTTTCAATAAATTCCAACACCTTTTCATGATAAAAACTCTACAGAAACTTGGAATAGATGGTATATACCTCAGTCTCATAAAGGCCATGTATGGCAAACCAACAGGCAACATTATACTAAGTGGACAAAAACTTAAAGCCTTCACTCTAAAATCAGGGACAAGACAAGGATGCCCACTATCACCACTCCTATTCAATATAGTTCTGGAAATATTAGCCAGAGAAATCAGACAAAGAGAAAAATAAAAGGAATAAAAATAGGAAAAGAAGAAGTTAAATTATCATTATTTGCAAATGACATGATACTCTACATAGAAGATCCCACAAATTCCATTAAAAAACTACTAGAGGTAATTAATAAATTCAGGAGCATAGCTGGATACAAAGTCAACAATGAAAAATCAATAGCATTGCTGTACACAAATAAAAATTATGGAAATATTGCCTTTCACAATAGCATCTAAAAAAATGAAATACCTAGGAATCAATCCAATGAAGAATGTAAAAGGCCTATATGCTGAAAATTATACTACTCTAAAAAAGGAGATTGAAGACGATATTAGAAAATGGAAAGATATACCTTGCTCTTGGTTAGGAAGAACCAACATTGTGAAAATGGCCATGCTCCCAAAACTATTATACACATTCAATGCAATCCCAATCAATCAAAATACCATAAACATACCTCACAGATCTAGAGAAAACATTCCTAAAATTCATTTGGAGACAGAAAAAACCTAGGATAGCAAAGGCGACTTTTGGCAACAAAGACAAGACAGGAAGCATCTCAATCCCTGACCTGAAACTGTAATACAAAGCCACAGTAATAAAATCAGAATGTTACTGGCAAAGAAATAGACCTGAGGATCAATGGAACAGATTAGAAGATGCAAACACTACTACAAAGACACTCAGCCACCTTATATTTGACAAAGGGGCCAAAGATGTTCACTGGAAAAAAGATAGCCTCTTTAATAAATGGTGTTGGAAAAATTGGTTTTCCACATGCTGAAGTCTGAAAATAGATCCATGCATATCACCATATACTAAACTAAAGTCAAAATGAATCAAGGATTTAAATATTAAAACAGAAACACTGAATCTCCTGGAAGACAAAATAGGTAAAAATCTTGGAGACATAGGGGTAGGGAGAGTATTCATGAATAAAATGCAAACCGCATGGGAAATGCTTCAAATAATCAACAACTGGGATCTCATATTACCAAAAAGTTTTTGCACTTCAAAAGGAATCACCAAAAGAGTGAAAAGAAAAGCCACAGAATGGGAAAGAATTTTTAGCCAACAATCCCTCAGACAAAGGATTTATATCCAGAATGTATAAAGAATTTAAAAACATCAAGTCCCCCAAATTCAAAGGCCCTCTCCAAAAATGGGCATCTGGGATGAAGACACAGTTCTCAGATGAAGATATATAAATGGCAAATAAATACATGAAGAAATGTTCACCATCACTGGCCATTCAAGAAATGCAAATTAAAAGAGCATTGAGATTTCATCTCACCCTGGAAAGAATGGATGCCATCAAGAAAACAACTGATAACAAATGATGGCGAGGGAAAAATGAACACTTCTCCACTGTTGTTGGGAGTGCAGACTCGTGAAACCACTATGGAAATCAGTATGGAGATTCCTCAATAAACTGGGATCGGAAGTTACATTCAATCCAGGTATTCCCCTCCTGGGTATTTCCCCAGAAAAGTTGAAAGGGTCATGTCATAGTGATATATATTCACACATGTTCATAGCAGCACAATTTGTGATAGCTAAATCTTGGAAACAACCAAGATGTGCATCAAATGCAGAGTGGATTAAAATATGTGGTACTTTTATATGATGGAATACTACCCAGCTATAAAAAAATGATGATCTTGAGGCCTTTATTGGTAAATGGAAGCAATTTGAGAATATCCTCATTAATGAAATAAGACTCAATTTAGTAAATATCACATTGTCTTTGTAGTGTAAAAAATAATAAGAATGGCCAGAATAATGGTATCCAAAAAGCATACTAGATATAAAAATACAATAGATATAATAGATATTATAAAAGTGAAAGGGAAGGAAATTTCTCTAAAGGATATATTTTGTATAGTGTGTAAGATAGATGACCATATAATTGAGCTTTTGTTAGATCATTAAACAGAAGAGTTTGTACTGTGAATGTTTGAGTGTCTAACCACATTTTATGCTTAGATTTTGTAACTCTAACAAATATTGTTAGGTTGACAAGATCTAATGTATCAACTAGCGATTTTATGATGTTAATTTTTTAAACTCTGTATTGTACTTTTCTTGTTTTTTCTATTTTGTCTTTTAATTTGCTTTTCTTTCTTTCTTAAAATAAAAATTTAAAAAGAGAATTAATATTGGAATCCCAAATTTTGAGTATGGTAATCCAATTATTGTAATCCCTTTGTTAGTCTTCCTCATAGTCAAAAAATTTATAATTGTAATCCCATTGAAACATTATTGGAATTCTGGCAAATTAATTCCAATGCAACCCACAGTGAGAGCAAACACATCCAAAGTCAGGGGCAGCCGAAGGGTGCTAGGTCCAATTCTCATGAGTATATGTGCACAAAGGCCCTGATCCAAGGCCTCTCCCAGAATTTATTATCTTGTGAAGAAGGGGGTGGTTCTGGAGGATGAGTGATAGTGGGGCTCTCTGGAAGTACATAAGTAACTTGAGCTGGCAAGCTAGGTAGGAAGAAAAGCATCTTTGCAAAATGCAGGGGAAATGACATGCAGAAGTATCAATTTGCAAAATACAATTAAGGCAGCAGCTGAATTGCTTTTGGAGGCTCTTGCTTCAGTTTCTGATATGTAAACTTCCATGCCCTGTGGACTCATAGCTTCTCTATTGCATGGCTCATACCCAGTTTACATTCCTGGAGCTGACTGGCTCTGCCATCTTGCTGTGCTCATATCTTTTATAAAAAGCACTATGCCAGGAAATAGGAGACTGATAGTTTTAGAGATTACATACCAGTATCTCGGCCAGCCTTATTTGCAATGCTTACAGACAACTAGAGAGAGAAGAAAGTACCATAGTCAACTCTGTACATATCAGTATATGGAAATAGGCCTTGATATAATCAATTTCACAGCAACTGTTCTGCATTCAATGGGCATTGCTCAAATTGTCTCCTATATCTCTCCCTTTCTTATCTTGTTGTACCTCCAGCAGAGTTAGCCATATTTTTATGAGTTCTAGTTGTCATTGAGTAGTGAATGCTCTATGACAGGCTTTTATGAGAAAAATTATAACAAATAGAATGAGCACCTGAATTCTGATATAAAATCAAAAGTGATTCCTGAGGTATACAAATAGATTCAATTGTTCTATAGCATCAGCAAACTTACCCCAATCCTTGAGTTGGGTATCAAAGGTAGATGTCTGCTGTGACATAGACAGCACTAGTCTCTGAAGAGCATCTATATCCATAGTAATATTTTGATGGATTGCTCCTTGTATATGCCTTTTGATCATTCTCCAAGAATGTAATCTTTCATTATATGGTAATGAGGTGATATAAAATTGAGTCATATTATAGTCACACTTTAAACTCTATTGTAACTGTAAGCTTTCAATTGGATCTTCCATCCATAGGACAGAAGTTTCTAGAATGTTCACTTGGGTTTGCAACTTATGTCAATCCCTCTCTGAATTTTCCAGCTCTCATCACCAGTTCTGGTCCAATTATCTACAAAGTGAGTAGTTTTTAATGAACTTGCTAATGTTGTTGAGTCAATACCTATGCTGGCTATCAAAAGAACTAGGTAAATAATCGCTGCAATAATTTACCAAAGTGTACTCTTAGTTTGAATGTTAAACCTTTAATTAAGGTCTATATCAAAAGAGCAGCAAGTCTTTCTTTAGAGTTGTCATTTCTTTTTTTATTTTACATAAGAGACTATTTATCATCTGATTTCCTTTATAGTCTCATACATTTTTCTAAACATTTGCTTCTATGATTTCAAAAATTCAGGTGGGTGACTTCCATTTTCCTCTACTTCATTGTCCCCTGGAGTTATCCTAGTTGGGTTGGAGGACTTGTGTTAAATTTTGCTTCTGTGCTTTGTCATGTTCTGTTATTTTCTGTTTTGATACTTGTAAATTTCTTGTAGTAGATAGATTTATCACTAGTATTCAGGCTTTCCAAGGAAATATCTGTTTTTCAGAGATGTCTTGTAGGTGTAAGATGTTCTTTATTTTTGTGTGTCCCAAGATCATACACTGCCAATTTATTGTGAATGACATGTTGCTATTTATTTGGTATTGGACTACGGTGATGGTTATGACCCCAGACAATCACAGTGTTGTTATCCAAAGAAGTAGAACAACTGACTGTAACAAGTGTAACACCAACTGGAACACCAACGCAAACCCAGAAGGGTTTGGGACCATTGATCCCGGAGGCTGGGTGCCTGCCCAGCCCCTTTGGCTAACTGGACTGGACTCCAGAGGTTTCATGGGTTTGAGTGGACTGTGCCTAGTGACCTTCATTCAACAACGGGAACCAGACCAGTGGAAAGGGGAGCCAAGCCAGCACCACATGCCGTGAGGTGAGTTGCAGAAATCCAGCACAGACCCGGAACAGTTTGGGACCATTGATCCAGGTGGCTGGGTGCCTTCCCAGCCCCCTTGGCTAATTGGACTGGACTCCAGAGGTTTTATGGGTTTGAGTGGACTGCACCTAGTGACCTTCATTCAACAATGGTAACCATACCAACAGAAGGAGGAGCCAAGCCAGTGCAGTGCAGTGAGGGAAATCTTTGGAAAATTTCTGGAAACACAGAAATACAGAAAAATGACAAAATGAAAGACCAAAATGCAATCTCAAACCCCCATCCCATTCCAAGAAATAGGAGCCATGTACATAGAAGAAAATACTACACAAACACCTGAAATGTATGAAATGATATCAACCGAAATAAAAAAGCAAGTACAGGAAACTATGAGGGAACTCAAATCAGAAACATTCTCCCAGGTAAAAGAAGAAATGATAAAAGTAGTGAAAGAAATACTGAATGGATCCAACAAAGACACAGCTAAATATTTAGAGGAACAAAGCAAAATTATAGAATCCCTGAATGAACAGTTTAAGAGACAAACAGAATGCATTGAGCAGATTCAAAGAGATATACAGGAAATCAAAAACTCTAATGAAAGTTGCAAAAACCATCTTAATGAAAGTGAAGATAGAATCTCAGACCTCGAAGATAAGATTGCAGCTAGTGAATAGGAAAGGAAAGATCTTCTAACAATAACAAGAAATCAAGAAATAATAATTCAACAGCTGCAAGATGATGCAAAGAAAAACAATATAAGATTAATAGGGATAAAAGAAAAAGAAGGGGAAACACAAAAGATACCAAGAGGTTATTTACAGAAGTAATAGCTGGAAACTTCCCAAACATGAGTATGGAAATCTGACATACAGATTAGTGAGGCATATAGAACTCCAAATAGCCATAACCAAAACAAAACTACACCAGACATATAATTAGCACTATCCCAGAAATCCAACATAAGAACAGAATATTAAAAGCTGTTAGAGAGAAGAGACAGGTGACCTATAAAGGAAAGCCTATTAGAATCACAGCAGACTTCTCAGCACAAACAATGAAGTCAAGAAGAGCATAGAGTGAAGTTTTTCAGATCCTTAAAGAAAATGACTTCCAACCCAGACTGATATACCCTGCAAAACTGTCCTTCAAAATGGATGGAGAAATAAGATACTTCCATGACAAAGAACAGCTGAAGAACTTCATGATCTCCAAACCAAACCTACAAAGAATACTGAAAGACATTCTAGATACACAGAAAAAAATCACTAAGCAAGACAGACAATTAAACAGAATGGAAAGCTAAGATACAACATCAGAAAGATAACATGTCAACAATAAACCAATATATGACAATTATAACCATTAATGTAAATGGCCACAATTCACCAATTAAAAGAAACAGACTGGCAGAAAAGATCAAGAAACAATATCCAGCCATATGCTGTCTACAAGAAACCCATCTAACCCAAAAGGAAACTCATAGACTGAAAGTCAAAGGATGGAAAACAATAATCCATGCAACAGGAACTCAAAAAAAAGCAAGGGTAGCTATTCTGTTTGCAAACAATGTGAACTTCAACCCAAGTATGGTCCAAAGAGACAAAGAAGGTCACTACATACTAGTTAGGGGGAACCTGCAACAGGAAGAGATAACAATCTTAAATATATGCACCAAATTCCAGAGCACCCAACTACACAAAGCAAGTATTAATAGAAATGAAAAATCAAATAGGTAATAACACAATTATAACAGGAGACTTTAACACACCATTGACACATAGAGATGGATCAACTAGACAGAAAATCAGCAAAAAAATAACAGAACAGAATCACACCTGTGAACAAATGGATTTGATAAATGTATACAGAGTGTTCCATCCAACAACATCAGGATGTACATTCTTCTCACCAGTACATGGGACATTCCCTAAAATAGATCATATACTAACCCACAGAACATATTTAAGTAAATGAAAAAGAATTGAAATTATCCCATGCATGTTATTGGATCATAGCACCATGAAACTGGAAATTAATGATAAAAGTAACTGCAAAAACCACGCAAACACATGGAAATTAAATAATACACTCTTGACCAATCAGTGGGTCACAGAGGAAATTAAAGAAGAAATTAAACAATATCTACAAGCAAACAAAAATACAAATACAACTTACCAGAACCTATGGGATGCAATGAAAGTGGTCCTCAGGAAAATTTATTCCACTGAGTTCCCACATTAGGAAAACAGAATGAACACAAATAAGCAACCGATATTACACCTGAAACATGTAGAAAAAGAGGAGAAAGCCAAGCCCAATGCCAAAAGAAGGGAGGAAATTATAAAGATCAGAGCAGAAATTAGTGCAATAGAGACTAAGAAAACAATTCAAAGAATCAATGAATCAAAGAGTTGGTTCTTTGAAAGAATAAATAAAATTGACAAGGCCCTAGCCAACCTAATTTAAAAAAGGAAAGAAAAGACTCAAATTCATGCAATACAGAATGAAAAAGAAGAAATCACTACTGACCCTGTGGAAATACAGAAGATCATCAACAACTATTTCAAAAACCTCTATTCTCATAGGTTTGATAACACAGAAGAAATGGACAGATTCCTAGAAACATACAAACTACCAAAGTTGAATCAAGAAGATGTAAAACTGCTGAATAACTCAATTTCTATGAATGAAATTGAAAATGTAATCAAGTCTTTACCAACAAGGAAGAGCCCAGGCCCAGACAGATTCATTGTGGAATTCTACCAGAAATACAAAGAAGACTTAATGCAACACTCCTCAAACTCTTCAATGAAATTGAAAGGGAAGCAATTCTCCCTAAGTCATTGCTGGATGCAAATATCACTCTAGTACCAAAACCTGAGGAAGACCCAACTAAAAAAAAGAACTATAGGCCAATCTCCCTAATGAACATAGATGCAAAAATTCTCAATAAAATATTGGCAAACAGGATGCAGCAAATCATCAAGAAGATTATACACCATGACCAAGTGGGATTCATCCCAGGCATGCAGGGATGGTTCAATGTATGTAAATCAATAAATGTAATCCACCATATCAATAGAGCCAAAAGCAAGAATCACATGATCATTTTTATGCATGCAGAAAAAGCTTTTGATAAGATCCAACATGCATTCATGATAAAAACCTTACAGAGAATTGGAATAGATGGTCTTTACCTCAATACAATAAAGGCCATCTATGACAAACCAATAGCCAGTGTCATATTAAATGGCCCAAAACTGAAAGCCTTTACCTTAAAATCAGGCACAAGACAAGGATGTCCATTATCACCACTTCTATTCAACATAGTACTGGAAATACTAGCCAGGGAAATTAGACAAGAGAGGGAAATAAAAGGAGTAAAGATAGGAAAAGAATAAGTTAAACTATTATTTGCAGATGACATGATACTCTACATAGAAGACCCCTGAACCTCCATTGAAAATCTCCTGGATATAATAGATAAATTCAGCAAAACAGCTGGATACAAAGTCAATATTCAAAAATCAATAGCATTCTTATACACTAACAACAAAATCACAGATAGAAAAATAAGAGAAGCCACACCCTTCACACTAGCACCCCCCAAAAATGAAATACTTTGGAATTAATCTAATGAAATATGTAAAAGAGTTGTTCAGGGAAAATTATAATATTCTGAAAAAAGAAATTGAAGAGAACCTCAGAAAATGGAAAGACATTCCTTGTTCATGGATAGGAAGAATAAATATTGTAAAAATGGCCATCCTCCCAAAATTGTTATATACATTCAATGAAATCCCAATGAAAATACCACTAGCATACCTCATAGATCTAGAGAAATCACTCCTAAAATTTGTCTGGAACCAGAAGAGACCCAGAATAGCAAAGGCAATTCTAAGCAGCAAAGCCAAGGCAGGTGGCGTCACAATCCCTGACTTGAAGTTATGCTACAAAGCTACCATAATAAAATTAACATGGCATTGGAATAAAAACAGACCTGAAGATCAATGAAATAGATTAGAAGATGCATCTACAAACACACTCAACCACCTTATCTTTGATAAAGGGACCAAGCATGTTCACTGAAAGAACGACAGTCTCTTTAATAAATGGTGCTGGAAAAATTGGCTATCCATATGCTGAAAACTAAAATTAGACCCATACCTATCACCATGTACTAAACTAAAATCCAAATGGATCAAAGATCTAAATATTAAAATGGAAACACTAAATTTGTTGCAAGACAAAGTAGGTAAAAAGCTTGAAGACATAGGGGTTGATAGAGAATTCATGAACAAGAACCAAACTGCATGGGAAATACTTTCCTGAATCAATAACTGGGATCATATCTTATTAAAGAGTTTCTGTAAATCCAAAGAAATCTCCAGCAGAGTGAAAAGAAAACCTACAAACTGGGAAAAAAATCTTAGTGAACTGTCCCTCAGACAAGGACTTCTGTCTAGAACTTATAAAGAATTTTAAAAAATCAGACCCCTAAAATTCAAAGACCCAATCCAAAAATAGGCATCTGAAATGAAGAAATACAAATGGAAAATAAATACCTGAAAAAATGTTCATCATTCTTGGCCATTGGAGAAATGCAAATTAAAACCACACTGAGATACCATCTCATTCCAGAAAGAATGGCCAGGATCAACAAAACTACCAACAACAAATGCTGGAGAGGCTGTGGGGAGAAAGAAACTCTTCTGCACTGTTGGTGTGAGTGTAGACTGGTGCTACCACTGTGGAGGTCAATCTGGAGATTCCTCAAAAAGCTGGGGATGGAGGTACCATTTGACCCAGCTATTCCACTCTTAGGCATATTCCCAGAAGATCTGAAAACATCTTGCCACAGTGATATATGCACACCCATGTTTATAGTGGCACAATTTGTAATAGCCAGATCTTGGAAACAACCTAAGTGCCCATCAACCAAGAAATGGATAAAAAAAATTGTGGTACTTTTATTCAATGGAGTACTACTCAGCTGTAAAGAATGATCACATTGAGATATTTATAAATAAATGGATGCATCTTGAATTTATACTCATAAGTGAAATAAATCAAACTCACATGTATAACTACCATATAGTTTCCCTAGTGTAAGAAATGGTAAGAGTACAGAAGATTTTATGGAAATCATGGTTCACCATTATACTGCTTTGATGTCTTATATCTTCCTTCACTGGTTCAAATGGTTTTATTCTGTTTTGTTTGATCTTAATATATGTGATCATATGAATAGTTACTTTGAAGACAATACAGTATGGTAGCCAGTGTTGATTTAATATCATCTTGCTCTGAAGTCCTACCATGCTTTTGTTTTTCTGTTACCATTGGTTCTATCACTTTGTGTGTTATTGGATTTTAATATATATGATAGTAAAAACAAAATTTTCATGGAAAATGAGATAATATAGCAGCCATTGTTCATCTTTGGTTATTTGGTTCAGAATGTCTTGGAATACTTCCATTCTCTTGAGTTGTTTTATTCTACTTTGTTATGTTTGACACTATTGTTTGTAAAGCTAAGCTCAACTATTTCAAAGAAAGAGACATTATGATAGCTACTGTTAATATCCAATTGTCTTGTTGTGAAGTGCTGTGTTGCTTACATTGTTCTGTTCTGATCTGCTTTTGTTTTATTCTCTTTAAAAAAAATAAATGAAAAAAACCCCCAAAATGTGTAATTGCTATTTTAAAAAAGTGAGGAAAAAAAGTGCTCTAAATGATATAATTGCATGTATGTTCAAGTGTGTAAGATAGATGACTATATTAGTAAATTTTTGTTAGGTCATTGAGAAGAACTGTTCCCACCTCATTGTTTTAATGTCTACTTTGCACGCTTTAATTTTGTAACTTGCATAATATTTTCCAAGATGACAGTATGTAATTTATCACCTAGTGATTTCTTAGTGTTCTTTTTTTTTCTTTTTTTTCCTTTGGAATTCTTATTATTGCTACCCTTTTTTCTGTGTTGATTTTTTTCTCTTTAAATAGAGACTTAAAAAAAGTGTAACATCCTGGTAAATGCAGTAAATTACCTGTAACAGCATCTAGCACTACCTGGAAACTGAGATAATGGTAACTACTCATTTGGTACTTTTTACCATAAGGGCAAGATATTAAGTTATATAACCAAATCCAACATAAATCAGGAACCTTTATACAAAGATTTGGCCCTTAGTAGGGTGGTTTTCCTCAGAGGTAGGGCAATTTAAGAGAGATAGGCACAAAACAGAGAGATAAATGAAGAGATAATTTAGAAGCAAGCTGAGAGGACAAAGAATGGTCATACAAGTTTTGGGACACTAAGAAGAGAGCAAAAGAAAAAGCTCAATAAAAGATTAGTGAATGAATCAGAAAAACTAGAGACTATGTTCACTGTCATGGAAATGTGAGAGATAGGTCAGGAGAGGGTGAAATAAGATGCATAGAATAAAACAAGTAAAAACCTAAACAAGCAAACAAACAAATCAGACATACAAGCATACAAAAAAGAGACAAAGATATTAATAAAATACTTCTGGTCTCTACAGTTCTGTGGTGGTGTCCACATCAGCAAGCTCAAAGCTGCTACAGTTAGGGCACTGTGAAACAAAGCAACCAGCCTAGCCTGCCTTCCTGGTAAGCAGCCATTTCTCTGGCAAGTGGTGGCCACTCCAGTGGGAGAAACGCACAGCAGTTGCCTGACTTCCACACCATGTTGGAACTTAGGGCACTGTGAAACTTAGCAAACAGACAGCTTCCTTGGCAAGCAGCCATTGCTTGGGTAAGCAGCAGCTGCTCCAGGGAGAGAACCACTCAGCCTTTGCTGAGATCTGCACCACGTTGGAATTTAGGGAACTCTGAAACCAAGCAACTGAGTCAATACCTGTCAATGCCCAGCCCACCACCCAGGTAAGCAGTCAATGTTCGGGCAAGTGGCGGCCATTCCAGGGTGAGAACCACGTAGGGTTTCCTAAGATCTGTGCCATGTTGGAACTTAGGGCACTGTGAAACCAAGCAACCAGCTCCTCTCTCTAGTAAGCAGCCATTGCTTGGGCAAGAGGCAACTACTCCATGGGGAGAACCACACAGGGTTTCCTGAGGTAGATGCCATATTGGACCTTAGGGCACTTTGAAATCATGCAACCAGTACAGCCCACCTCCTTGGTAAGCAGCCATTGATTAGGCAAGCTGCAGCCATCAAGGGGTAGAACCACCCAGGGTTTCCTGAGAGTCACACCATGTTAGAACTTAGGGCACTGTGAAACCAAACCAGCCCAGCCCACCTCCCTGGTAAGAGGCCATTGCTCAGGTAATTGGCAGTCATTCCAGTGGGAGAACCACCCAGTTTTTCCTGAGATAGGTGCCATGGTGGAACTTATGGCACTATGAAACCAAGCAACTAGCCTGCCTCCCTGGTATGCAGCCATTGCTCAGGCAAGTGGTGGCCATTCCAGTATGAGAACCACCCAGCCTTTCCTGAGATCCACACCATGTTGTAACTTAGGGCACTGTGGAACCAAGCAACAAGCCTGCCTCCCTGATTAGCAGCCATTGCTTGGGCAAGGGGTGGCTGCTCCAGGGGGAGAACCACCCAGCCTTTCCTGAGATCCATGCCATGTTGTAACTTAGGGTGCTGTAAAACCATGCAATCAGCCCAGCCCACCTCCCTTGTAAGCAGCCAATGCTCCAGCAAGTGGCAGCAGCTACAGGCAGAGAACCACTCAGCATTTCTGAGATCCATGCAATTTTGGAACTTAATTCACTCTGAAACCAAGCAAACAGCCCAGCCTGCATTCCTGGCAAGCAAACATTGCTCTGGCAAACAGCTGTCACACCAGGAGGAGAACCACTCAGCCTTTCCTGAAATCCATGCCAAGTTGGAACTTAGGTGCTTTGAAACCAAGCAATGAGCCCAGCTTGCCTCCCTGGTAAGCAGCCATTGCTTGGGCAAGAGATGCCCACTCCACAGGGAGAACAACCCAGCATTTCCTAAGATCTGGTACATGTTAGAACTTAGGGCACTGTGAAACAAGCAACAAACCCACTTCTCTGGTAAGAAGCCACTGCTCAGGAAAGAGGCTGCCACTCTAGGGAGAAAACCACCTGAGATGAACACCAGGTTGGAACTTAGGGTGCAGGGAAACCAAGCAAGGAGCTCAACCCACTTCCCTGGTAAGCAGCCATTGCTTGGGCAAGTGGCCCCCACACCATGGGGAGAACCACCTAGCATTTCCTGAGATCTTCACCATGATGGAATTTAGGGCACTGTGAAACCAAGCCACCAGGCCAGCTTGCCTCCCTGGTAAGCAGCCATTGCTCAAGCAAGTGACAGCTGCTCCTGCGGGAGTACCATGCAGCCTTTTTTGAGATCCTTGCCATGTTGGAACCTGGGGCCTGTGAAACCAAGCAACCTGCTAAGCCTACCTGGCTGGAAAGCAACCATTTTTTAGGTAAATAGCAGCAACTCCAGGGAGAGAACCATTCAGTGTTTCCTGAGATTTGTGCCACGTTGTATTTTTAGGACACTGAGAAATCAAGCAACCAGCCTGCCTCTCTGGTAAGCAGCCATTGCTCAGGCAAGCTGCAGCTGTTCCAGTGATAGAACCACCCTGCATTTCCTGAGTTCTGCACCATGATAGAACTTAGGGTGCTGTGAAACCAAGCAATCAGCCCAGTCCATCTCTCTGATGAGAGACCATTGCTTGGGCAAGTGGTGGCCACTCCAGGAGGAGAACCACCCATTATTTCTTGAGATGGGCACCATGATGGAACTTAGGGCACTGTGAAAACAAGCAACCAGCATGCCTCCCTGGTAATAAGCCATTGCTTGGGAAAGAAGCTGCTGCAGCATGGGGAGAACCACCCAGCATTTCTGAGATCCATGCCATGTTGGCATTAAGGGCGCTGTGTAACCAAGCAACCAGACCAATCTACCTCCCTGGTAAGCAACCATGGCTTGGGCAAGAGGCCACCCCTCCTGGGGGAGGGTTTCCAGAGATGGACACCATGTTGGAACTTAGGGCACTGTGAAACCAAGCAACCAGTCCAGCCTGCCTCCCTGGTTAGCAGTCATTGCTGTGGCAGGTGGCAGCCACTCAAGTGGGAGAAGCACCCATCATTTCCTGAGATCTGAGTCATTTTGGAACTTTGATGCTGTGAAACTACACAAACTCCCTGGTGAGAGGCCATTGCTCAGGCAAGCAGCAGCCACTCCAGGGGTAGAACCACCCAGAATTTCCTGAGATCCACTTCATGTTGGAACTTAAGGCCCTGTGAATCCAAGAACCAGCCTGCCTCCCTAGTAAGCCGCTATTTCTCAGGCAAGTGACAGCCACTCCAGGGGGAGAACCACCCAGGGTTTCCTGAAATTCATCCCATTTTGGAACTTAGGGCCCTGTGAAACAAAACAACCAACCCACCCTCCTGGTAAGTACCCATGAGCCTACTGGCCTGTGGCTGAGAATCAAACATCTGATTCTTCCCCTTGTTAGCAAATGGAAGCCAGAGCCCTGAGCATTTCTTGGGAGGTTGACCATATGAAATATAGCAAATAGGGGGTATTTTCTTCTAACAACTATTTGAAGGCAAATATTGTTATTACTGTTTTGCTTTGTTCTGATTAATTGTATTGCTCTATTCAATATTCTGTGTTGAAAAGTTCTGTAATGCTCTGTATTTGGTTTGATTTTGCTATTCCTGCTTGAAAGAACAACCATTGTGAAGATAATGAGATGTACTATGGCACCTATTATTGTTATCCCGGTAACATCCTGTGACATTCTGTACCAATTTCACTGTACTGTCTCAATTGGCTATGTTCTATCTTGTTCTGATGTATTTCACTACATTCAAAATTAAAAAAAAAACTGCTACATTGATAGAATAATTCTTAATGGCTAACTACATGGCTAAATTACATAGTGCTTTACTATCAATGAATAGTTGATACTTTCTGCTACTAAGAACATTTATTTTGAAATTTTAGGAGGCAATGCAATTCAAATGGTGTCAGATGTACCTTAGCACCCTATTAAAACAAATCAATGAAACAGCAAAGGATTTTAAAGCACAATTATTGGAGAGGATTGAGACACTGTGGTACACAATACAGTTGGATGAGTCTTCTAATGTTTACACTAATTCAGCAATGCTTAAATTTCATACCACATATTCTTCAGAAGGATGTATCTGAGAATATACCATGTGCACTTTTGTTTCCCAGCAACACCATAGCTGCACAACTTTTAAAGTCTTGAATGGTTACACATCAGGAAAACTTACTGGGTCATGTTCTGTCAGTACATGCACAGATGAACAGCTTTCTAGTTTTACTACTCAGATCAAAGAGGTTACTTTTGAATGTATTGCTTTTAATATAGGGGAATGAAACTTCCAACCTACTTTGTCCATGAGTTTGTGTTCTCTAAAACTGAAGAATGAAATTTTTGGAGCAATATGGGTGAAGAGTAGAATATATTTATTGAGAGAAAGAAAGCATCTGTCTGAAGAGAAACAAAAGGGGTCCCGAGCAGGTTGTCAAGGACTCTATCTTTTCCAGGGACTTTTATTGAGTAAAACCATGGGTTCAAGGTGAGTCATGACTGGGAGCTCACAAGGCAGATGGGCATAAGGTGGGACATAACTATAGTTAACCAATAAGATCAATAGTTAAAGGTAAAATTGATTACAATAGGGACAAAAAGGGAAGTGACTCACAAGAGAGCAGACATTGCTAAGCATCAATGACTCTTTCCTAGGGTGATGGGACCTATTTAGGGTATCAATCCTCAAGATATGGGTGCAATATTTAAAAAATAAATCTTACCATCTTTTATTATATTACCATTATCTGAAGGTGTATTATCAGTTGTAAAACAAAATGAGGAAGTGACTCACAAGAGAGCAGACATTGCTAAGCAGCAATGACTCTTTCCTAGGGTGATGGGAACTATTTAGGGTATCAATCCTCAAGATATGGGTGCAATATTTAAAAAATAAATCTTACCATCTTTTATTATATTACCATTATCTGAAGGTGTATTATCAGTTGTAAAACAAAATGAGGAAAATCTATTTGTATTACTGTGATTCTTTGAAAATATATACAAAATTGAGAGACCTTTAGCTAAACTCACCAAGAAAATAATAATAAAAAAGTTATTAAAATCAAGAATAAAAAAAACTTAACTGCCAACCTCATAGAAATAAGAAGGATTAGAAGGTAGTATTATACACAGTTCCACGGTCATGAACTAAATAATTTAAGTTTACAACAGCATGAATCCACGCTGGCCAGCAGAGCTGCCCAAACTCGTTCTCTCCACCACTCACAGGAAGCACAGCAGAGCTGAAGTCTGGGGCTGGTGAGCCAAACAGAGAGCAGAGCTGGCAAAGGGACCTTCATTAATCCACAGTCAGTGCTGGGAATGAGACCCCCCTCTTCATGGGAAGGGTGAGACCAAATGGGTGACATGTTGGAATCTGGCAGGATAAGCCTGAACTGGGAGTGACACTGACTTTAGTTGGTTGCTCCCTTCCCAGAGCAGATTCATGGAATTTGCTTGGACTGGGTTGGGCCCCTGGCCGGGACCCAATGAGCCTTCCCAAATCAATTCCCTGTGCCTGGCATGCACTAACTGGGTGAAGGCACTTGAAGTTTCGCTGGTCCGGCAGTGGTAGAAAGGCCTCAATGAGTGGGGCAGGCAGTAGAATGAAGAAGAAAACTTAACAAAGGCAGAAAAATAACATAGCAAAAATGAGGCAGAGAAGGATAACTAGAAACTCTTAACATAGATGGCCTTGATATGCTATATTGTTAATAGTGCACCAGGATCTAAAACCCACATTACTCACACTACTCTGCTTAGATGTATTATATTCTGTTCCAGTCATTCTACCTGTACTAGGTTTGAGGGCACAACAGTAATCCTGAAAATAACAATCCTGAAGTTTCACAGGGGCAGGCATAGGCAGCCATTGCTTGCACCTCAGTGACAGGAGCAGGCAGGAGAGGGTGGAGGTCCCTCACCAGCGTGCTTCAGAGGAAACGTAGCCAAGAGGGAAGGGGGCTGTGACCTGCACTGTAACCTGTGTGGAGGAAGCCTGGGCCATGACAGGAAAGAGAGGCAGGAGGAGGCCCCCAGCCCAGAACCCTGAGAGCCCTGATCCAGGAGAAGGAAAAATAAGGGAGACTGAGGGCGGCAAACATTCAACATCAGACATGGCTTCAATAGACTTTAAGAGATAATCTTTGGGACCTTGTAGCTGAGCTCAGAACTGAAATATTAAATCAGGTAAAGCAAGATATGATTAGAATAAAAAAAGAAATGCTCTCAGGAAGCATCTCTCAGGATGATACAGACAGAAGAAGTGAGGAACACAAAAAAGGAGAGAAACATTCAATAAAGAATATAAAGAAAATATAGAATACATGAAGCAGGTTCGAAGAGACTATCAGGAAATTTAAAACTCCATTGAAAGCTGGCAAAACTCCTTAAAAGAAACAAAGGATAGATTATCAAAACTTGAAGATAAGTTTGCAATGTGTGAACATGAAAGGAAAGATCTCTTAAAAATAACAAAGAAACAGGCAGTAACAATACAAAGCCTAGAAGATTACAAGAGAATCTACAATTTAAGAATAAGAAACGTGAACAAAAAACAGAATATATACAGGCAAATTACAAAGGCTATTCATGGAAATAATTAAGGAAAACTTCCCAAGCATGAGAAAAGAAAATGACATTCGGTTGTGTGAGGCATATAGAACTCCAGCCACCTAAACAGATCTACACCCAGACATTTAATAATCAAGATACCAAAAATTCAATATAAAAACAGAATATTAAAAGCCATCAGAGAAAAGAAACAGATTACCTATAAAGGTAGCCAATCAGAATCACAGCTGACTTCTTGACACAGACCATCAGATCAAGAAGAGTTTGGAGCACAGTCTTCCAAGCCCTGAAAAAAAATAGCCTCCAGCCCAGATTGATGTACCCTGCAAAACTCTCACTAGAAATTAATGGAGAAACAAGATGCTTCCATGACAAAGAGGAACTGGGGGAGTTTGTGACCACCAATCCAACCCAACACAGAATACTGAAGGACATTCTAGAGAGAGAGAAAAAAAGTACTAGGATTTTAGGAACAGTGGTAGAAAGGCCTCAATGAGTGGGGCAGGCAGTAGAATGAAGGAGAAAACTTAACAAAGGCAGAAAAATAATATAGCAGAAATGAGGCAGAGAAGGATAACTAGAAACTCTTAACATAAATGGCCTTGATATGCTATATTGTTAATAGTGCACCAGGATCTAAAACCCACATTACTCACACTACTCTGCTTAGATGTATTATATTCTGTTCCAGTCATTCTACCTGTACTAGGTTTGAGGGCACAACAATAATCCTGAAAATAACAAGATATAGTATGGTAATCATGCTTAACTTCCTATTAACTTAATCTAAAGTTCTATAAAACCTACACTGTTTTACCATGACTGATCATAATTGAATCTGGTTTATGGGATCACTGTTTTGTATTGATAGATTTTATTCAAAGCTGTTATGATTGATAGTATCAAGTCTGAGTGTATAGGCAACTGCACTTAAGATGACAAGATCCACTAGAATACCCACTATGGTTTGATTATTACCTGCCTTTGAAGTTTTATACTGTCTACAATGTTTTATTTTACTGATATTGTTATTTACTGCTATACTCAATTATACTGCTATATTCAATTATGCCTGATGATGTAGACATTCTATTGAAGATAATAAGAAACAACACAGTTATCATTGTAGACCACCTTGTGCTATGGTTTTATATGACATTTTGGTTTCATGTTTTTATAGGAATTTGTTTTGTTTTGTCTTGCTAAGTTTTGTTTTTCCCTCTAACACAGAAAGGATAGAAATACATGTAGAGATTCATGCATGCATAGCTGTTCACACTCTCACTGTTTGACTATCTCCTTTGTATGCTTTAATTTTGTAACTTGAACAACTATTTCTAAAAAGACATTATGTAATTTATTATCTAGTGATTTTTTATTATTTATCTTTTTTTTTGAAGTTCTGTATTAGCATGACCATGTTGCCAAGTTGTTACTGGATCATTGAACTTCTTTGCAATCTCACTGTTTGACTATCTACTTTGTATCCTTTAATTTTGTAACTTTAACAACTATGTCTAAGAAGACAATATGTAATTTATCAACTATTGATTTCTCAGTGCTTATTGTTTTTCTGAAATTCTGTATTGTTTCTACCCCTTTTTCTATTTTGCTTATTTTCTTTAAAAAAAAAAACACTCCACCAAAAAATTCCAACACCAGATGACTACTCTGGTGAATTCTACCAAACATTAAAAGAATTAGCATCAATTAAAAAAAAATATGGGTGCATTTGTCTGGCCTTTTGTCTTGAGATCTGGTCCACAGCAGGTGGTGTCAGCTTCCTAGACAATTGTCAGGTGTCTCCACTGAATCCACTGAGGACCTAGCCTTATCTCACTGCCTATAATAGTTTCTGAATAACTCAGCTGCCTGCAACAACACCCTCTCTGAACAAGTAACCTGAACTTCCATGAGGGGAAATGGGCAATGACTGATAATGAACATCTTCCAGATGAACAGTATCACATTGGTTAAATGGCAGAATACAGAAAATTATAAATATCTACTTCAAGAAAAATAGTTTTTAATAAGATAAAAACACAGAAGATATGGAAAGATAGATGATACTTAGAGAAATATGAATCAAGATGATATAAAAATCTGAATAACACCACATTAGTCAATGAAATTGGAGATCTAATTAAAAATTTACCACACAGATGCCCAGAGAATGCCAAGCAGAGAGCAGGACCCAGATTCCAGCCTCATGCCCTGACTATGAGTGCTGGTAGAATCCCAGCACACAGAAAGGGACTTTGAGCCTGCTACCAGGCAGTAAGACCATGTGATGTGTCTGAGACCACCCCAGGGCACACACAGGGAAGAGGGCCCAACTGGGCCATGCCCAGCAAATGCCATGCAATGAGCAAGAGACAGATTTTAGCCTCAGGCCCTGACTGTGCACTCTGGTGGAATCCCAGCATATGGAAAAAACTTGGAACTTAGCTCCCAGGTAGCAAACCTTGGACTACAGTGGATTAACTGTGTCAGTGTGGTGTGTATGCCACTAAAATAGAGGTGTACAGTGGGTAAATAGGGCCGGTAGTAAAGCCCCCTCCAAATACTGTAAGACCTTGGTGAGTTTGAAAAGAGTGTGGGTGACCCTCTCGTACACACAGAAAACATCAAGCAGAGTGAAAATGGCAAAATGAATAAGCAAAATGCAGTCTCAAACATCTAGTCCACCAGAAGCAAGTGCAGGAGATATTGAAATAGAGGACCCCAAAAGTAACAAACCAGGAATCTCTGAAACAATAGTGAACAAAATAAAAAAAACAACTCCATGAGGCTATAGAGGAAATCAAATTAGAAATACTCTCCCATGTAAAGACAGAAATAACAACCTTAATAAAGGAGTTGCTGAGCGTAGCTAAAGAAGAAATCAAGAAAAAAGTACAGGAGCATGGGAAACTGATTGAAACCTTGAATGAACAATATAGAAAACAAGCAGAACTCATGAAACAAACTCAAAGAGACATCCAAGAAACAAAAAATTCTATTCAAAGCATGCAAAACCATGTAAATGAAGCTGAGGATAGGATTTCAGACCTTGAGGACAGGATCGCAATTAGTGACCATGAAAGGATAGAACTTTTAAAAATAACAAAGCAGCACGAAGTGCCAATTCAACAGCTTTGAGATGATGCCAAGAGAAAAAAATATAAGATTAATATGCATCAGTGAAGAGGCAGGAGTCAATGCAAATGATGTAGCCAAAATATTCACAGGAGTAATAGAAGAAAATTTCCCAAAATAGGGAAAGAATCTGTTATGCAGATAAGTGAGGCATATAGAATGCCAGTCAGCAGTTACACTCAACATAAACCCTCACCCAGACACATAATAAAGATCTCAGACATGCAGCATAAAAGCAGAATACCAAAATCTGTTATAGAAAAGAAACAACTCACCTACAAAGGAAAGCCCATTAGAATCACAGCAGACTTTTCAGCACAAACCCTCAAGTCAAGAAGAGCTTGCAGTGAGGTATTTCAAGCCCTGAAAGAAAACAACTTTCAACCTCTACTAATGTACCCAGCAAAACTTTCATTCAAATGTAATGGGAAAATAAGATACTTTCATGACAAAGAACAACTGAAGAAATTCACATCCACCAAACCAACCCTAGAAAGAGTATGGAAAGACATACTTCACAGAGATAAAAATGACCACAATCCCCAAAGCAACAACAGAAAAAAACCAACAGGTAGGATAAGCAAATAAATAAGAGGAAAAGCAGAAAGAAACAACTGCAGCATAACATGGCAAAGTGAAGCCAGTACATATCAGTGATATCCATAAATATAAATGGCCTCAATTCATCTATAAAAAGAAATAGACTGACAGAATGGATCAAAAAACATGATCCCACAATATACTGTATAAAAGAAACATATCTGACCCAAAAGGAAACTCATAGATTAAAAGTCAAAGGATGGAAAACAGTATTCCATGCAATAGGAACCCAGAAAAAAGCAGAGGTAATTATTCTAATTGCAGACAATATGAACTTTAAACCTAAAATAATGAAAAGAGATAAAGAAGGTCACTACATACTGGTTAGTGGAAAAATTCAAGAGGAAGAACTAACAATTATAAATATATATGCACCAAATACAGGAGCACCCAACTATATAAGACAGAGACTAATGGACAGGAAAAACCAAATACACAAGAACACAATTATAGCAGGAGATCCTAGCAGCCCATTGTCACAAAGAGATAGATCAACTAGACAAAAAGTCAGCAAAGAAATAACAAAACTGACTCATACCTGTGAGTAATTGGACTTAGTAGATGTTTACAGAATGTTCCACCCAACCACATCAGAATACACATTCTTCTCAGCAGCGCATGGGACACTCGCCAAAGCAGACCATATATTATCCCATAAAACATTCTTAAGTAAAAGCAAAGGTATTGAAATCATCCCATGCATAATATCTGACCATAGTGCACTGAAATTGGAAATTAATGGCAAAAGAAATTGCAAAACCTGCATAAATATATGGAAATTAAATAACAACCTTTTGAAAAACCAGTGGGCTACAGATGAAATTAAAGAAGAAATAAAGCAATACCTACAATTCAATGAAAATATAGAAACAACATACTGTAATCTGTGGGATGCAATGAAAGCAGTCTTAACAGGGAAATATATAGCAATAAATTGTCATATCAAGAAAACAGAATGAGCACAAATAAACAACCTAATGCTCCATCTCAAGTTTCTAGAAAAAGAAGAGCAAGCTAAACCTAAAGCTCATAGAAGACAGGAAATTGTAAAGATTAGAGCAGAAATCAATGCAATTGAAGCTAAAAAAATACAAAGAATTAATGAATCAAAAAGCTGTTTTTTGAGAGAATAAACAAAATCAATAAAGCCTTATCTAACCTTACCAAGAAAAAGAAAGAAAAAACCCAAATTCACACAATAAGATCTGAAAAGGGAAAACTACTACAGATCTCATGGAAATTCAAAAGATCATGAACACCTACTTTGAAAATCTCTACTCACATAGAGTGGAAAACACAGAGGAAATGGACATATTTCTAGAAACATATGAACTACCAAAGCTCAACCAAGAAGATATAGCAATTTTGAACAACTCAATATCAGCTATTGAAAATGAAAGTGTAATTAAAAACTTACCAACAAAGAAAATCCAGGTCGAGATGGATTCACCACTTAATTCTACAAGAAATTTGGAGAAGATTTGATGCCAATACTCCTTAAACTCTTCAATTAAATTGAGAAGAATGCAGTCCTCCCTAAATCATTCCTGGAGTCAAGTATTACTCTGATACCAAAACCAGCAAAAAAGGAGACCTATAGGCCAATCTCACTAATGAATATTCAATGTAAAGATTCTCAATAAAATACTGGCAAACAGAATGCAGAATATCATCAAGAAGATTATACATCATGACCAAGTGGGGTTCATTCCAGGAATGTAAGGATGGTTTAACATATGCAAACCAATAAATATAATACACCACATCAAAAGAGCCAAAAACAAAAACCACATGGTCAACTCAATAGATGCAGAAAAAGTTTTCTATAAAGTCCAACACATGTTCATTATAAAAACCCTTCAGAAACTTGGAATACATGGTGTTTGCCTCAACCTTATAAAGGTCACCTATGACAAACAAAAAGCCAACATTATACTAAATGGACAAAAACTGAAAGCTTTCACTTTAAAATCAGAAACAAGACAAGGATGTCTATTATCACTACTCCTTTTCAATATAGTTCCAGAAACACTAGTCAGGGCAATTATACAAGAGAGAGAAATAAAAGGAATAAAGATAAGAAAGGAAGAAGTTAAACGATCACTATTTGCAGATGATATGATACTATCTATAGAAGACACATAAAACTCCATTAAAAGACTACTAGATATACAAGTTCATCAGTGTAGCTGGATACAAAGTCAATGCTCAAAAATCAATAGTATTCCTGTACACAAAAAACTCAATGAAAGAGAAATTATGGAAATATTGCCATTTATAATAACATCTAAAACAAAGAAATACTTAATAACCTAATTAAAAATGTAAAAGACCTATATGGTGAAAATTATACTACACTGAAAAAGGAAATTGAAGAGGATATTAGAAAATAGAAGGATATTCCTTGCTCTTGGCTGGGAAGAACCAACGTTGTGAAAATGGCCATACTCCCAAAACTATTATACAGATTCAATGCAATCCCAATCAAAATACCATTGATATACCTAACAGATTGGGAAAAAACACTCCTGAAATTCATTTGGAAACAGAAGAAACCTAGAATAGCAAAGGCAATTCTGGGCAACACAGGCAAGGCAGGCGGCATTTCAGTTCCCAACTTGAAACACTACTGTAAAGCCACAGTGATAAAATCAGCATGGTAGTGGCAAAGAAATAGACCTGAGGATAAATGGAACAGATTAGAAGATGCAAGCACAACTACAAAGAGACTCAGCCACCTGATATTTGACAAAGGGCTAAAAATGTCCACTGGAAGGACAGCCTCTTTAATAAATGGTGTTGGAAAAATTGGCTCTCCACATGCCAAAGACTGAAACTAGATCCATGCATAACACCATGCACAAAACTAAAATCTAAATGGATCAAAGACCTCAATATTAAAACAGAAACACTGGAAGACAAGGTAGACAGAAGTCTTGGAGACATAGGGGTAGGCAGAGAATTTATGAACAAAATGCAAATTACATGGGAGACACTTCAAATAATCAACAACTGGGATCCCATATTATTGAAAAGTTTCTGCACTTTGAAGGAAATCATCAAAAGAGTGAAACGAAAATCCATAGAATGTGAAAGAATTTTAGCCAGCAACCTCTCAAAGGACTTATATACAGAACATATAAAGAATTGTAAAACATTAAGCTCCCCAAATTCAAAGACCCTCTCCAAAAATGGGCATCTGAGATGAACACGCAGTTCTCAGAGAAAGATATACAAATGGCAAATAAATACCTGAAGAAATGTTCACCATCATTGGTCATTTGAGAAATGCAAATTAAAACAACAGTGAGATTTCACCTCACTCCGGAAAGAATAGCTGCCATCAAGATATTAACTGATAACAAATGTTGGTGAGGTTGTGGGGAAAAAGGAACACTGCTCCACTGTTGGTGGGAGTGTAGACTGCTATAACCGCTATAGAAATCCATATGGAGAATTCTCAGAAGACTAGGATTGGAAGTCCAATTCAATCCAGCTATTCTCCTCCTGGGTATTTTCCCAGAAGAACTGACAAGTTCATATCACAGTGATATATATGTACCCATGTTCATAGCAGCACAATTTGTAAACAACCAAAATGCCTATCAAGTGCAGAGTGGATGAAAAAGATGTAGTATTTTTATACAATGAAATATTACTCAGCTATAAAAAAGGATGATCTTGAGGCCTTCATAGGTAAATGGAGACAACTTGAGACTATCCTCATTAGTGAAATAAATAAGTGAAATAAATAAATATTTATAGACATCACATTGTGTCTCTGGTGTAAAAAGTAATAAGAGCTATACTAGTAATAAAACCCCAAATGTGTAATTGTTATTTTAAAAAAGAGAGGAAAAGAAAGGGTTTTAAGGGATATAACTGCATGTGTGTTTGAGTGTGTAAAATAGATGACCATATTGCTGAATCTTTGTTGGACCTTTGAGCAGAACTGCTTGCAGTCTCACTGTTTGAATGTCTACTATGTATCATTTAATTTTATAACTTGAACAACTACATCCAAGATGACAATATGTAATTTATCAACTAGTGATTTCACAGTGTTTTTTCTCTTTTTTTCTTTTTTCTTTTAGAATGCTGTATTGTTGCTACGCTTTTTTCTTTTACTTTTTTCCCTCTTTAAATAAAATTTTTAAAAGTGCATAATTGCCAATTTAAAAAGAGAGCAAATAGGAAGTGCTATAAAAGATATAACTGCATGAATATTTTATGGTGTGGGATTGATAACCATACTTCTAAGTTCTTGTTGGATTGTTGAACAGGTCTGTTTGCAGTCTCACTGCTTGAATGTCTACTTTGTGTGCTTTAATTTTGTAAATTACGCAATATGTAATTTATCAACCAGTGATCTCTTACTGTTTATCTTTTTTTGAAATTCTGTAATATTTCTACCCATTTCTGTTTTTTCTCTTTAAATTAAAAAAATTAAAAAGTAAAAATATACCACAGAGAAAAGCCCAGATCCTGATGGGTCACTGCTAAATTCTACAAGAAATTTAGGGAAGATTCAATGTCAACACTACTCAAACTCTTTAAAGAAATTGAAAGAGAAGCAATATTCCCAAACTCATTCCTGGAGCAACTACCACCCTAATTTCAAACCAGAGAAGGACTTTACTGAGAAAAACTATAGGCCAATCTCCCTAGTGAACATAAAAGCAAAAATTCTCAGTAAGATACTGACAAACAATGCAGCAAATGATCAAGGAGGTTACACACCATTATAAAGTGTTTGGTAAAAGGATGGATATATGTTGCAAACCCATCTTCTCTTGGAAAATTTTCATATATATCCAAAATTATCACATTGCTTATTTTAATTATACATGGTAAAAATTAATTTAAAGAACAGCAAAACTGTAGGGACATCAGTCATAGTAGTGGTTTTCTGAGTAAAGAGTGTGGTATGAATCTGACAGTAGATACCACTGAAGAATTTGGTGTATAATATGTATATCTAGATGGTGGTAAACCTTTTCAAGTGTATTTGCAACTGTGAAACTATAGACTGAATAGGTTTAATTTTATTATTTGCAAGTCATATCATAAAAAATTTTATTTTATTTTATTTAAAGAAAAAAGAAAAAACACAAAGGGTAGAAATAATACAGAATTTCAAAAAAATTAACACTAAAAAATCACTAGTTGATAAATTACATATCCTTGAAATAGTTGTTCAAGCTACAAAATTAAAGCATAAAAATTGGACAAACAATGTGAATGCAAGCCATTCTGTTCAATGATCCAACAAAAAGTAATATGGTTATCTATCTTACACACTTAAACACATTTGCAGTTATATCCTTTAGAGTACTTTTTTCCCTTTCTGTTTTACAATAGCTATTACACATTTTGAATCTTATTAGTCCTACAGTTTTTATTACTTTTTACACTAGAGAGACAATGTGATATTTATGAATATGATTCTAATTTATTTCACTTATGGGGATAGTCTCAAGTTGCCTTCACTTACCTATAAAGGTCTCAAGAGCATCCTTCTTGATAGCTGAATAGTATTTCATTTTATAAAACTAACACATCTTTTTCAGCCACTCTGTGGTTGATGGGCATTTTAGTTGCATATCTTGCATATCTTCATCTAAAAAATGCATATTCATCTCAGATGCCCATTTATGGAGGGGGTCTTTGAATCTGGGTGCCTGGGGTTTTTCAATTCTTTGTATGTTCTGGATATAAGTCCTTTGTCTGAGAGACTGCTGTCCTAAGTTCTTTCCAGTTCTGTGGGTTTTCTTTTCACTTTGTTGGTGATTTCTCTTGAAGTGCAAAACCTTTTTAATAAGATGAGGTCCCAGTTATTGATTCTTTGAAGCACTTCCCATGAGGTTTGCATTTTCTTCTTTGCCTAAGCTAGTTTCAGTCTTTGGCATTATGGTGGCAGTTCTCTTTAGAGCTGGTCTTCCACATCCAGAACTATGCTGAGCTAGTGGGACAGAACTAGTGGGGCATTATGTACTCAAGTTAACACAATCAACCAACTATCACCATATAATTAAATTTACATGGAGAAATAATTGTAAACAGATTCATTAAGTCATAATGAATCGCATATCATCTTTTTCATTTTCATAACATATAGTAAGTCAAACTGATAGAAATTTGTAGAAACTCATAAGAGAAATTTTGGTTTGTGATGAGCATATTAAATCAGAATATAAAATTTGTTTTTAGTTATGAAAAAGCCCTAAATATTTTCAGGTTTCAATAACAGAGATAACATATTAATTATAAAGTTTTCAAGTGATGCAGAAGACTGTAAAGGAAATTATGAAACCCTCTCCCTTTCTGATTTCTCTAACTCCTTCTGGAAAGTGAGACACTTAATAATTGTATATTTTTAGCCTTTCTTTAAAGTACCTGTGTTTATTTTTTCTGTACACAAGATTTTAAGTTTTTTTAAATTTGTGTATATTTCTGATATGTACTAATTACACTGATCTTGGGGAATTGGCTCGTATACATATCACATCACATTCTGATCATTTTTTTTGTTTCCCCTTTGCTCCTTTGTCCTTCCCTTTCTTATGTCCAGTGTCTAGTTCTCTAGAATTTATTCTTTAATGAAATTTACACCATTATTAATTTTTACTTTCAAATACTTGTAATGTTTTGAAATCTTTTCTAGGTGCATATCTTTGTACATACTTAATGTTTCTTGTGTGTGGCTTATATTGCTCTTAGCATCATATAAATAATCCCAGACATGGATGTATCAGAATTCATTTACTCATTTGTGGTATCCTCTTTGGTAGTATCATTTCCCCAATTAGTTTTCTTAAATTTTCTTAAGTTTTCATGTATTCCAGAGAAGCACTCTACCACTAAGCTACATCATCAGCTATGTAAATTTTCACAAATTTCTGATACAAAGTAAATCACCAACTATCTAAAACAGAGAGTATGTACTGGAATACTTTAAAAGATAGAATTTCTAGAAACAGAATTGTCATAAAAAAGGGATAGATTTTAACTTCTGTTAGACTTTTGCTAAATTATCTTTTGCCCAATATACATACCTAATATAAACCCTGAAAATGTGTAATTCTCTGTTTACTTTGTCAACATATTATATAACAATATTTACCAAATATACTTGGCGAAAAAAAGAAACTCATTATAGTGAACTTGTGATTGTTTTGTACACTAATTAAATATCTTTTCTCACCTTGAACCACCTTTTTGTTGGATTTTTGGGATCTTTTAATGTACCTGGATTCTTTTCCCAATTTTTGTGTCTCAAAGTATTCTTGTTTTTTGACTTTGTATTCTTGTTTGCTTAAAGAAAGCTTTTGATTCTTATGTGGACAAATTTGTCAATTTTTTCTGTAGGAATTCTCAGTGTTTGTCATGATAAAGATTGTCTTCTTATTTTATGTATGCAGTTTATTAAATGTTTCTAATAGTTCCTAATAATCAGCTATTACACATTGGATAACAGGTAAGACAAAGATCAAACAGCATATATTTTTGCTTCAAAAATAGACAAATAATTAACTTTTCTCACAAAACTTAATCATTCCTCTTTATTGTTTATAGCCTTTGAGACTGAACACAAAGACTTTGTACTGAACTATCATTCAGGTCTTTTAAAAATGTTTATTTAGGGACAAGGTCTTGATGATTTTACTTATTTTAATTATCATTGTCTCATTATATGTTTTGAAATGAATTCTTACATGTTCTCTCTACCTTACTTTCTTCCCTTCACTGTGCTTCTTGTTAGTGAGTTTTATTTCAATTAGTCTTTCCAGAAGCTACTTAATTTCATTTCAACTATTCTATAGAGATCCTTTTCCCATCTTCATTAGGGACTGGGAAGTTTATATTTGCTATCCCATGGAAATGCTATTGGAATTCTAGAGAGTCAATTCTAATCTACCACTTCCAGTGCAGCCAAAGGTGAGAATAAAGACACTAAGACATATTTATAATTATGGGTGGCCAAGGGGGTCCCAAATGTGGTAAGGATAAAAGTTCATCAGAACAAAAATTTTTGACCAGGGACCTAAACTGAATTTTACTAATTCAAGAAGAAGAGGCTAGAGATGAGTGGTTGTGAGAATGGCAGGAATTATGTGAGTACTGTGAGCTGGGCTAGGTAGCAGGCCTGAAAGCACCTCTGCAATGTGCAGAAAGAAGGATATGCAGAAAGAGCAGGCTGCATAACACAAATGAGGCAGCTTTTAAGGTGCAGATGGTGATCCTTCAGTTCTGATGTGCAAACTTTTTCTTCCCTGCAAAGTCATAGCCTCTTATCTCAAGGCTTGAAGCCAGTTGACAGTCCTGGAGCTGTGGCTCTGCCATCCCACTTGGCTCAACCATATTCAAAGAGACTCTGGGGTGGGGAAACAGAGACTGTGTCCAGCTTCAAAGATTATGCATCAGCACCTCAGGTAGCCCCATTTACATTGCTTAGAGCCAATTGAGGGGAAGTAGCTTAAGCAACTCTGTACTTTTCAGTACATGGGGATAGGGCTAGGTTTAGCCAAAGTGGAGGTAATTGCTCTTCCTTCAAGGAGAGTTGTCTGGCTGATCCTCCACATGCCTCTTCTTCCAAATTTTTTCTTACATGTTTGATTATTTTTACTATGGAAATATGACTTGCTAACTGAAATTTTTATGTTTTGTTCCTTTCTTTCATTTTCACTTGTGAATTATTTCTTGGGATAGGTCTTTTGGCAATTTTTTAAAAATTTTTAAATGTTCATTTGTCTTTAGTGGTGTTTTCTTCAAGGAAAAGTTTATTCATATAGGTTGTGGGAATACCTCTTTGGAAAGTTTTACATTTGCCTGTTCTAGATCTTCAGGATTATTTTCAGATTAAGATCAATTTTTAAATAATATCACTTGAATACAAAATTATCAATTTGCTAACCATGTGACCATTCTTTCATGTACATGTTGATCAATGTCTTCATTACTCCTCTCTCATTGCTAAGATAAAATACCCAACACCTAACATTAAAGGGGTAAATGTTTGTTTAGTTCCCAGTTTTGTAGAGGATTGAGTCTCTAAGTGGCTGGCTCCAAGGCAGGGGAGCATGACAGACAGGCATCACAAGGGGAAACAGTTCATGTCAGGAAAAAGGTAGCAAAGCAAACAAGGCATAACCACAGCTCTTTCTACCCCTTATATCTTATTTAGGCTACTCTCAGTGGGTAGCACTCCTACTTCATCCTAGAACCCTTGATCCTAGCATTGCACAAGGAATCAATCCCAGTGTCACACACTTTGGATCCAGTCACATCTGAAAAAAAAAACCCTACATATATGAGGCTTTGGGGGATATCTAGATGCAAGCCATAGCAACCATATGACCTTTGTCAATGACCTTTGTCTCTAACTAACTAAATTACGCTGTAGGTGCACCTCGTGTGTGTGCCCTCCTCAAGCTTGCTTTCACTGCCTCTAGGCACTAGTTCAAGAGTCCCAAGCATAATTTCAGTTCTCTTCAACTCATCAAAAATTTAGTTTTCCATGCTGGATTTATAATTTTTGCATATGGTTCACTGAATTTAAGATTATGCCTACTCTTTATTAGAATGCTATATAGTAAAAAAAAATTAGAAATAAAAGGAAAAACAGAATAAAGTCTAGGAAGTCTAAAAATACGATGTTGACTCAATATGTATGTATTCTTCCCAGCACTTTAATGTGGGGAAAGGCCCAGAATACCATTTGCTCTGAGCTCATCTGAGATGTGATGGTGCAAGATTTTGTTGGATCCATGACATAGGTGTTACTGATTTAATCATTGGTCATTAGGTTGAACTCATTCTCCAGCACCCTTTTTCTGCCTGAGCTGATGTTTATGGTCCAAAGCTTCAAAACCCTAATCATACTGTTAGGCTTTCAGGCATTTCCACATTTTTCCATTATCCTTTGTTGTACAATTTTCCATTTTTTAACTAAATAATTTAGTCCTAAAAGCATTTGATATGTCAGGCAAGGTAGGTCAGTCTGTGGTATGTGAGATGGCACTGGTCTGGCTCAGGGTGTCAGGGCTCAGCAGTAAGAAGGGAAACCATGCAAATGTTGGACAGAACCAAGTAGAATGAAATAAATATTGCCATGGGGGTGGGAAAATGTTCTGGCAGAGACAATCAGGGCATTGATGCTGTTTACACATGACATTGGCCTGATGCACAGTACCAGGCAATTTGAGAATTGAGGAGAGTGTTCACTAGAGAAAGCCTCACATACAATGGATTATTTTGAGAGAGAAATAGGTTACTCATGTTTTGGGATGGTCAAATGCAATGTTTGAGCTCGAGAAGGTTAAGCATCGTAATGATCCTTAATGTCATTTTTGTGGGGACTCAGAAACCCAAATGGGTAAAGAGAGAGAGCCCTTGTGGATCTGGTGTCGGATCTAAGCACCTAAGAGAGTTAAGAATGCTACCCATGCATACTGTGGGTTCAAACATGAATTGGGCTTTAAATGTTAACCAAACTGAAGTGAGAATCTTCCAAGACATTGTACCTGGTGTCAGTAAGGAGGGTGTCTATGAAGCTGAATGTCCAGTGTGAGAACTCAGAGCCCCAGCAATATAAGGATGACATCTTTGCTGGCATGACTTGACGTGGGGAGTCAGAGCCCAGCAACATGAGGAAGTTGTGTATGAAGAAGGTAGGTTTCAGAGGCTGAACAGGGTAAGAGGAGATAGCCAGTGTGGGAGTCTGGGCTTTATGAGTTGAGGAGGTCCTCTACCCAAGTGGTCATATTGTGTGAGTGTCAGTGCTCAGGAGAGTTAAGTGGTGGCTGGGATCTGCATCAGGAATGAGAACATAGAGGACAAGGGCTTCCCTATGAAGCACAGGGTGTCAGCTCCCCAAGGACGTGAGAGTGTCCTGGGAGGAAGTTGTAACCTGGCGTTGTTCAGGACACTTGAGCAGAACAGGAAGAACATCAGGACAAAGCTCAAGGACTTGGACTCTGGATTAGAGTCCAAACAGAGACAGAATTTTGCTTTAGTTAAGAAAGGGTGGCTTTGATGATGGGAGAATGACAATACCCAGAAAAACAATCAGGTGAATCACTTAAAGACAATGAACTTATTACTAAGTGAGTTTGAAATGTCGAAAGAAACTGGAACAAATCTTCTGGTACTAACGTGACATTAAAGATATCTGTGAAAACTCATAGTTTTCAATATATTTACATGTAGAAATTAACAAAAAATATAGATATATGGAGACCTAAATTGTGGAAGGGCAGAGAAATGGCTAGGTGGGGGAAATTAAAGAGGAGGCATCCTATGGGGAGAGGAGAGTTAATGCTCAAACATGAGCATGTTTACAGAAAAGCATGGCAAGAAAAATGTAGTTTCAAAGCAGTTTCCCTTTTGCTTGTGAGGGAAGAATCATACTTAGCACTCCTTTTCAATTTATTCTTACCTACATCTGATTCCATTTAATTATTCTCATTGTTAGAATTGAAGTCCTATTCTTTCCGGGGTAAGGTGGAATCTCAATGGTGTTTTAATTTGCATTTTTCAGATGACCAGTGATGGCAAACATTTCTTCATGTATTTATTTGCCATTTGTATATCTTTCTCTGAGAACTGTGTGTTCATCTCAGATGCCCATTTTTGGAGAGGGTCTTTGAATTTAGGGGGCTTGATGTTTTTCAATTTTTTATATATTCTGGACACAAGTTCTTTGTCTGAGGGGTTGCGAGTTAAAATTCTTTCCCACTCTGTGGGTTTTCTTTTCACTCTGTTGGTGATTTCCTTTGAAGTGCAGGAACTTTTCAATAATGTGAGATCCCATTTGTTGATTCTTTGAAGTGTTTCCCTTGCAGTTTGCGTTTGGTTCATGAATTCTTTGCCTACCTCTATGTCTCCAAGACTTCTACCTACCTTGTCTTCCAGTAGATTTAGTGTTTCTGTTTTAATATTGAGGTCTTTGATCCATTTAGACTTTAGTTTTGTGCATGGTGATATGCATGGATCTAGTTTCAGTCTTTGGCATGTAGAGAGCCAATTTTTCCAACACCTTTTATTAAAGAGACTATCCTTCTTCCAGTGGACATATTTAGCCCCTTTGATTGATTTTGTCTCTTTTATCTTTTATTCAATGCATAGAAAATGCAGAAAACTCAGGCTTTAGCATTTATGGGATAAAGTTAAGTCCTGTTTGAAAAGAAACATAAAATTGGAAAGATGTTGACATAAACATGAACCTCTTTGCCATTTG